>JACCPG010000586.1:6590-29015 GCA_016069955.1 Drepana arcuata
GGCGAGTCCATCGCCGTTACTCAGCACGACTATACATACGCCTTTGAATTTCTTCTCAGACGTATGCAGGTTTCCTCTCGATGTTTTCCTTCACCGTAAAGCTCGTGGTGTGACTAATCACTGTACTTAAGTTCAGAAAAACTCATTGGTACAGTCGGGATTCGAACTTGCGATCTTTGTGTCGCAGGCAACTGCTCGAACCACTCGGCCACCACGGCTTTTACTACAGGATATCTTAGGATCCTATCGTCCTGGTATCTTTGACGTAGTCCTTCTAATATGCATACGAGTCACGCCATCTGTGGATATTTCCAGTAAACTTGTCACATGACTGGTGCATGACGGGCTTATCGTCCTCCCAATTTTGATGACTGCTATAAACTTTCATACAAGTAACGCCATCTATGGGGATATTCAGTAAACGTTCGGTCACGTGACCTTAATTCATCGCGCAGGAACACAACACAAACAATAGTGTTATTTGTCTACGGCCTTCTATAAGGTGGAGGTCCTGCCCCAGGCGGGCAGATACAGATTCGAACGGGAAACCCGTTATGGCCTACCACTCATTATACATATTTCCAGGGCGACAGTGGAGGCCCTCTTCAGATCAAGAGCAAGAAAATCAACTGCATGTACGTCCTCATTGGAGTCACGTCCTTCGGGAAGGCATGTGGCTTCATCGGGGACCCCGGGATCTACACCAGGGTATCCACCTTCGTACCCTGGATTGAGAGCGTCGTTTGGCCTTAGAACATTGCATACTTTCTTCTACTTCTTACTAGTCCTTCAAACGCATACATTTTGTAATAATAGTAGCTGATTTTTATATATATATTTCGCATTAAAATATCTGTGTCGTTTATTTTAATCCCTAACTGAGTGTTGTGGGGGCAATCCCGAGCGGTAACAGGGTTTTTAGTGGGACTACGTCATGAGCCTAAAGAAAACCTAATTAAGAGCATTTATTACAATGTTTTTACAAATTAGAGAGCCGTGGTGGCCGAGTGGTTCGAGCAGTTGCCTGCGACGCAAAGGTCGCAAGTTCTAATCCCGACTGTACCAATGAGTTTTTCTGAACTTAAGTACAGTGATTAGTCACACCACGAGCTTTACGGTGAAGGAAAACATCGAGAGGAAACCTGCATACGTCTGAGAAGAAATTCAAAGGCGTATGTATAGTCGTGCTTGAGTAACAGCGATGGACTCGCCATCTGTCACGTTGGCACCTGATATACCTCTGGCGGAAAGTGGGTGTAAGGGTATTACCTATACACCTCTGCCTACCCCTTCGGGGACCCTTGTGGGAAGGCGTGAGGATATCTTATTAAAAAAGCGTATAAACTCACAAAGCTCGATTACTCCTATATTGGTTCTGTTGAAAGCCCTTCTGCGCCATGTTTCATTTACTTAGCTCGTAAAATTTACAAACACCATTGTGCGTTTGACATTTGACAGATAGCCGCCATTTTGGTGACGGATAGACTGACGATGCAAATAAAATTATTTTGCGTCGTTTAAATAGGACCATTGCTCGCGATAATGTGGAGCAGATTTATAGAAAAGAAAATAAAATACATATTATTAATATACATAATAACTAGCTGTCCCGCCCAGCTTCGTCCGGGTGAAAAAGTAAATAAAAAACACGTTTTCAACTATTGCTCCTTGCAATATAGGTAAAAAGGTGTTTTATAAAAAAAAATACATTTTTATAAAATCCGTTCTTAGCTGACCTCTACACCGCATAAGGAATACTCCTACCAAATTTCAAGTCAATCGGCATTATAGTTCCCGAGATTTCTTGATGAAGGGAAGGCAGAGGTGTATAGGTAATACCCACACACCTACTTTTCGCCAGAGATATATTAGGTGCCAACGTGACAGATGGCGAGTCCATCGCCGTTACCCAAGCACAGCTATATATACGCATTTGAATGTCTTCTCAGACGTATGGAGGCTTCCTCTCGATGTTTTCCTTCACCGTAAAACTCGTGGTGTGACAAATCACTGTACTTAAGTTCAGCAAAACTCATTGGTACAGTCGAGATTCGAACTTACAATCTTTGTGTTGCCGGCTACTCGAGGCACTCGGCCACCTCGACTTAACATTATATATATTTAGTATATAAATATAGTTATTTTATCTTATCTTACTAATATTATAAATGTGAAAGTTTGTAAGTTTGGATGTTTGCGGTTCTTTCACGGCCAAACGGCTGAACCGATTTGGCTGAAAGTTGAAATTGTGATGGCTTGTACCTAGGAATAGGACATAGGCAAGTTTTTTTTAATCCCTTAAATTCAACGTTCTAATATTATTAAGTATGATGCTCTTTCACGGCATAGCAGCTGAACCGATTCTAGCAGGAAAATACATAAGCTACTTTTTTGAACTCCACGCGGGTGACGCCGCGGGTATAAGCTAGTTTATTATAAATATAGTAAAATATATGTCGTTCGCAATATACTGTAAATAACTCCAGATGCGTGCAATAAAATTTGAATAACGGCGTGGGTCTGCCTGGGACAGGGACATATCGCGTATAATTTAAAAGCTCACAACACTGACATGATGCCGCCAAATATCTTAATATTTATAAATTACGTGTCACGCTGTTTGTCCGCGATGGACTCCTAAACTACTTGTTTTTTATACAACAAGAGTGGCAAACAAGCATACGGCCCACCCGATGGAAAACGGTTACCGCAGCCTATTTACGCTTACAATACCGAAGTATCACTTGCGCGTCGGTGTTCGGAGAGTTATACTGTGTTGGCGTTGGCAGCATAATGGGACTAATCCCTCTGCTGCCAGCACAACAATTATTGTAAACCTTATTCACCACGCAGGAACACAACACCAACAATAGTGTTATTTGTCTACGGCCTTCTATAAGGTGGAGGTCTTGCCCCAGACGGGTAGATACAAATTCGAACGGGAAACTCGTTATGCCCTACCTCTCTTTACCCTTCACGAATCCATCTAAAGACGCACAATTTCATTAAAATCGGTCCAGCCGTTTAGGATTATATACGAAGATACGCTGATACATATTGTCGTACTTGGTGAGAAAGATTTCAACCAAATTCATAACCCTACATCCTGCAGTAATCGGTTAAAAATTGGTCTCCTCGCGCCTTCCATTGTGGACGTGTGCAAAGCCCTACGATGTAATCACTGGGGACCCTGTGAAAGGCATTTAGCTGTGTGAGTGTATACAGGTATTCGTTTTGGGGATGCCCGCTCGGGAATTTACCCATATTTTTGGGGAAATATATGCTACAATAATATTAATGTGGACATCTCACACAAAGCCAACTGGACTTAAACTAGGCAGAGCCTGTACTATAGGTATCGGTGACTGATATACACACTTATATAGATGTAACATCAATAATATTGTGGACATCTCACACAAAGCCAACTGACCCTAAACTAGGCAGAGCCTGTACTATAGGTATCGGCGACTGATATACACACTTACATAGATGTAACAACAATAATATTGTGGACATCTCACACAAAGCCAACTGACCCTAAACTAGACAGAGCCTGTACTATAGGTATCGGCGACTGATATACACACTTACATAGATGTAACAACAATAATATTGTGGACATCTCACACAAAGCCAACTGACCCTAAACTAGGCAGAGCCTGTACTATAGGTATCGGTAGCAAATATTTTATCAAACACATCACTACGTCACTTATGTGAGTTTAAGAAAACAAGTACAGGCCGTCTTGACAGCTGGCTGTCAAGTTAAACCACTCACCATTTGTAATCAACAATGCATTAGCTTAATGCTAAGTATAACAGCTGGTATTAACGTATTGTATAGTCACTTGGCGTGATGATATATATACTTTAAGGGGTAGACAGGTAGAGAGGTGTGCAGGTAGACCTGCACACCTCTGCGTGTGTGAAAGTGTCTACTTGTGCTAGAGCACACACACCCACTTTCCACCAGACATATATTATAGGTGCCTACGTGACAGATGGGGAATCCATCGCCGTAACTCAAGCACGACTACACATACGCCATTGAATTCCTTTTCAAACGTATGCAGGTTTCCTCTCGATGTTTTCCTTCGCCGTTATCACCGTGTAGTAACGATACATCATCCTCACATATCAGGGTAAAACATTAAATACCACACAGCTTTTTTGGGTAAACGGGAAGCGAATTGAAATTTCCGTGCTGGCCACACCAATCGCTAGCGAGCGGGCAAAACAAAAATTCCACATTCAGTTTGACGCTACCCCTTGGGTGGAAGCGACGTTCGCGGGACGCCCGAAAAAGTGTTATTGGGAAGTGTTTTTTTTAATTTCGTAATCTTATTGAGTGTTTGGTGTTATTAAAACGTGTGTCCAGTGTTTTCGGCCATTTTTCGACTGTGTGGTAAGTTCAATATTCCCCATTTAAGAGCTTGTGTAGACAATGTTTTGGCCGCGGTGGACCAATCGATGTTTAGTTTGGGAATTTCACGTCTTTACTTCAAACACAATATTATATGTATACTTTCTATTTTTTATTGTAAGTCGTAATTGTTACGTTTTCGTTTAGTTATTAATTACGTTAAAGCCATATTTAAACCAATTACAAAGGCAATGTAATTCGGGTAACACATGACCTTTTCAAAGAAAGCTTTCTTAGGGCTGACACGTAAGGAGTATCAAAAGTAAATACGTATCGTAGCTGAGTCTGTCACGGAAGAAAGAGAGGGTCCTGCTTAGACTTACAGACCTTTGTAAGTAGCCATGATCACGCCAAGACTCAATGACAAGAATGACAAGAAAATGACTTTATTCAACAAATCATAAAGATATTGGAACTTTATATTTTATCTTTGGAATAAGCTGAATCCAAATCAAAATCTTTTATTCAACGTAAGGGATACAGGGAACACTTATTGAACGTCACATCAATATCAATATATATAAAATGTTACGTATATTACATCGTCATACGCTGTCTGTACATGGAAGATATACATACATACATACATATCATCTCGCCAAGTCCCTAGCGGGGTAGGCAGAGAGTATAGAGCGCCAGTTCTCTCTAGACTTACATACCTCTTTCGCTTCGTCCACATTCATCAGTCTCTTCATACATGCTCGTCGGTTTCGAGTACTCTTAAGGACGGGAACGTTAAGAGTATGGAAGATATACATATATGAGAAATAATATAAGTGGGACCTTTATCAACGCAAACAGTACCCAAAACAATTATTGTTAGAATTATTGTTTGTTTTGGAATGTTTTTCTGTTTGTCTGTGCGTTTGTTCACGCTAATCTCAGAAACGGCTTATTCGATTTAGATGTGGTTTTTACTTATATATTGTCGTAAGCTTCACTTATAATATCCTAAATAAAAATAAAGATATATAAAAAAAATACTGCCCAAAGTCACAATTGAACGCGGACGAAGTCGCGGGCATAATTAGTACTATAATAATAATAATATATCCTCACGCCTTCCCAAAAGGGTCCCCGAAGGGGTAGGCAGAGGTGTATAGGTAATACCCACACACTGCCTACCCCTTCGGGCGTCCTTTTGGGAAGTCGAGAAATTATATAAAATAGGATTCGTGCATAGAACATAGTTTAACACCGTGGGAAACTAAATACTTATATTATTTACTTAGTTTAGAGATAAGATAAGATATTGTGATTCAACGATGTGCGTACGATGACAAATTGGATTATAAATTTGATAATTTTACTAATATTATGCATGCGAAAGCTTGTGTGTAAAGTTGTGACAGAGATATATTTTAGGTGCCAACGTGACATGACAAGAAAGCCATGTTACGTTGGTTTGGACACATAGAAAGGATGAGTGAAGAAATATTGACGAAACAGATATACAAAGCAAAAGTGTGTGCAAGAAGAGGCAGAGGAAGGCCACGTTCCAACTACCTGGATCAAATAGATCGGACTCTGAAGGACGGGAACGTTAAGAGTACTCGAAACCGACGAGCATGTATGAAGAGGCTGATGAATGTGGACGAAGCGAAAGGGGTATGTAAGTCTAGAGAGAACTGGCGCTCTATACTCTCTGCCTACCCCGTTAGGGACTTTGCGTGATGATTTGTATGTATGTATGCCAACGTGACAGATGGCGAGTCCATCGCCGCTACTCAAGCACGACTATACATACGCCCTTGAATGTCCTCTCAAACTTATGCAGGTTTCCTCTCGATGTTTTAACCGTTTCCCATCAGGTGGGCCGTATGCTTGTTTGCCACTCTTGTTGTATAAAAAAAATATATATTACAAAATATTTTAAGGCGAAGGCGCGAGCTAAGGCTGGTAAAATTTTCAGACGACGTGCAAAGTAAGTCTTTTCAGATATGAAATTCATTTACGCAAAAGTCTAGACCGGAAATGAGATTCTGTTCCTACTACCGAGGTATTCGTCATGACAAAGCTGTTTACTGTGACTTCGTCCGCGTTAAATATACTATATCATGTCTTTATTTACAATAACAACAATTAACAATATTTACAAAGAACAATAATAATATATCCTCACGCCTTCCCACAAGGGTCCCCGAAGGGGTAGGCAGAGGTGTATAGGTAATACCCACACACCCACTTTCCGCCAGAGATATATTAGGTGCCAACGTGACGGATGGCGAGTCCATCGCCGTTACTCAAGCACGACTATACATACGCCTTTGAATTTCTTCTCAGACGTATGCAGGTTTCCTCTCTATGTTTTCCTTCACTGTAAAGCTCGTGGTGTGACTAATCACTGTACTTAAGTTCAGAAAAACTCATTGGTACAGTCGGGATTTGAACTTGCGACCTTTGGGTCGCAGGCAACTGCTCGAACCACTCGGCCACCACGGCTCAGCTTACAAAGAACAGTTGAAAAAAATCGGTACCCCGAGGCAACGTGCCAAGAAGACTAGCAGCATTGCCACGCTGGATAGCAATGCTGATTCTCTGAGCGAGATATGTTCCAGCCTGTCACGAGAGGTCTCGACGAGACGGCGCGAGACCTCTTTGAAAAGATGGCGAGCCTCAGGACCCCAAGGCCAATATAATATTGTTTGTACTAAAGGTATAAATAAAACATAGATACATACATACATCCATGGAGGAGTTGTTCGAGTAGTTGCCTGCAACACAAAGATCGCAGGTTCGAATCCCGACTCTACCAATGAGTTTTTCTAAACTTAAGTACCCACAGTGGATAGTCACACCACGAGCTTTACGGTGAACTCGCCATCTGTCACTTTGGCGTCTCTTTGTGTCGCAGGCTACTCGGTCACTATGTAAAAAAATTGTTTCAATAAAAAGTGTCTGTTCAGACAGACGTGTTAATTAATCAAGTCTTATCTCTCGCCACAGGACTCGGATACATGCAACTCCATGCATAACTTACAACTCTATTTGTACATACATACAAACAAACCGTAGTTGGGACTAATTATGCGCTCGATTGTAACTAGAGAGTTAGGGCGGGCGGCATGTCGGTGATTCAAAATTATCGATGAGTTAAATTGATGAGTAAGGTTTATATGTATAATACACACATATTAAAGAGGTATGCAAGTCTAGAGAGAACTGGCGCTCTATACTCTCTGCCTACCCCGTAAGGGACGCGTGATGATATGTGTGGCTAAGGTTCTTTTTATATAAAATTGTAAATATATACTTACTCAATCCAGTCAACAGGACCTCCACCTTATAGAAGTCCGTAGTCAAATAACACAATTTATTGTGTTGTGTTCCTACGTGGTGAATAAGGTTTCCAGTAATGAGCTCCTTGGGGAGGGGGGAGGATTGTTACATTGTGTTGGAAGCAGAGGGATTAAACCTTACGCTGCCAGCACACTATAACTCTCCGAGCACAGAGTGGCAACTCGCAAGTGATACTTCGGTATCGTGAGCGTAAATAGGCTACGGTAACCGTTTTCCAGGTGGGCCGTATGCTTGTTTGTAACTCTTGTTGTATAAAAATATATATATATATATATATATATATATATATATCGCCATCTGTTTTCTTAGAATCGTTTGGAGCTAACAGATAATTGTGACTGTCAAATAATAGACAAATAATTTGCAATAAAATAATATTGCGACTATAAATTGTGATGTAAGCTATCCTTTCTTTCAAGTTGGATCAAACTGCACACGGTGTGCAAATTTGATTGAAATCGGTTAAGTTGTTTAGGAGTCCATCGCGGACAAACAACGTGACACGTAATTTATATACATAGATGGATAAGCCAAAAATACAAAAAAATATTATGGAATGTCGGTAACAATCATAATATTTAACAAGGGTCCCCGAAGGGGTAGGCAGAGTTTTATAGGTAATACCCACACACCCACTTTCCGCCAGAGGTATATTAGGTGCCAACGTGACAGATGGCGAGTCCATCGCCGTTACTCAAGCACGACTATACATACGCCTTTGAATGTCTTCTCAGACGTATGCAGGTTTCCTCTCGATGTTTTCCTTCACCGTAAAGCTCGCGGTGTGACTAATCACTGTACTTAAGATCAGAAAAACTCATTGGTACAGTCGGGATTCGAACTTGCGATCTTTGTGTCGCAGGCAACTGCTCGATCCACTCAGCCACCACGGCTCCCATAATATTGATGTGTGCTTAAATCGCAAAAAAAGTTGCGCTGGAAAAAAAGTAGCCCTTTCTTTTTTCGCAGGCGGATAAATCAAAAATCAATCAAAATCAAAATATTTTATTCAACGTAAGGGACACAGGGAACACTTATTGAACGTCATATACTTAACAAAAACTAAAGTTACCACCGTTTCCAAGAAAAATACCCGCCAGGAGAAGAAACGGCGAAACAAACTCCCCGGTTCTCTCTTTTAACATTTGTTCCCTTTTACGTAGGGGTAGAAAAAGATTAAATAACATATAAACTCTGTATAAGAGGAGCAATTCATTGCCATGTATGTCCATCATTCAAATAATCTGATATTGTATAATAAGCTTTTTGTATTAATTTACTTTTAATGACAGCTTTAAACTCTACAAAAGGTAATTCAATTATTTTCTGCGGTAGCTTATTAAAAAAACGTATACCTTGCCCAACAAATGAGTTGCTAGTTTTATGCAATCTAGCTGAAGGTACATGGAGTTTATCTTTATTACGTGTATTCAATATATGCAAGTCGCTATTTTTCTTATATTTTACAATGTTCTTTCTAATATATAACACATTTTGTAATATATATTGACATGGCACGGTCAATATGTCAATTTCTTTGAATAATTCTCTGAGAGAATCACGAGGTCTAAGGCTATAAATTGCACGAATAGCCCGCTTCTGCAGCACAAAAATAGATCAATGTCTGCAGCATTACCCCATAAAAGAATGCTGTAAGACATGACACTATGAAAATAGCCGAAATAAACTAAACGGGCTGTGTTGATATCAGTCAAGTGTCTGATTTTTCTTACCGCGAATGCTGCAGAGCTGAGTCTATTCGCCAATCCATTAATGTGGGGGCCCCATTGCAATCTGTGATCCAATGTGACTCCAAGGAAGACTGTTGAATCCACTAGGTTCAGCTCCTCGGTATTTATAAGTATAGGGGTAGTTAAAACCTTTTTCACATTAGGCATTGTAAATTTAATACATTTCGTTTTCCTAGCATTAAGTACCAAATTATTGGCACTAAACCAATGAACCACGTCAGAGAGAGCATTATTTACATCGTCAAAGTCATGTTTCTGTCGGTCTATCTTAAAAAGTAAAGAAGTATCATCAGCAAATAATGCAATATCATGTTTATCATTTACCAGATGAGGTAGGTCATTGATATAGATAAGAAAAAGAAATGGACCGAGAATCGAACCCTGTGGAACGCCCATAGCTACTGGGCACCCCGGAGATATTTCCCCACGTATACACACTTTTTGTACTCTTTTAATTAAGTAGGATGATATAAGGTTAAGAGCTAAATTCCTTATACCATAGTGGTCTAACTTCCTGATCAATGTTTCGTGATGCACACAATCGAAGGCTTTGGATAGGTCACAAAAAACACCTAAAGCATCCTTTGAATCCTCCCAAGCCTCCAAAATTTTTCTGATAAGCTCGACGCCTGCATCAGTAGTCGAGCGACCCTTTGTGAATCCGTATTGTTTAGTATGCATCAACTCATGTTTGTTAAAAAAGGCTAACATCTGGTTGAGTAAAACTTTTTCAAAAATTTTGCTGAAAACTGGCAACATTGAGATTGGTCTGAAATTGTTTGGGTCAGTAAAGGTACCAGTTTTAAATAAAGGAATGATTTTACTATATTTCATTTGATCAGGAAATTCACCACTAGCAATACATGCATTAAAAACTAATGCTAAGTCTACTGCAACAATGTCAATAATATTATTAAGAACTTTGACAGAATGTCCCCATAAATCAGTAGACTTTTTCATATCTAGGGATTTAAAAGTTTTTATTATTTCTTCGGGGGTAACAGTATTGAAATTGAATTCAGTATCAGATTTTTCCACATGGGCTTTAAGAATTTTTTCAGCGGAGGAAGGTGATGAAGTTAATGATTTTGTTAATGAGACTGGAATATCAGCAAAAACTGATTCAAAAGCGGCAGCTACAGCAGAATCAGCTTCAATTAAACTATCATTAATATTTAATTTTATTCCATCTTGTTTTTGTGCTGATTTCCCAGTCTCACTATTTATAATACTCCACGTTGCCTTAGTCACATTGGATGACTTTGAAATTTTATTTCTCACAGCAATAGACTTGGCGCTTGAACAAACCTTTTTAAATAATTTGGAATAATTTTTAACATAATTGATAAAATCAAAATCAAAATTAAATGTTTTCTCATGGTATAGTTCATACAGCCTTCGTCTACTTCTATGAATGGCTGTGGTAGCCCACTCACTAAACGCCATATGGTTACCAATTTGAATAGTCTTAGGGGTGAATATGCGCTCATGTTCTTTATGTACCACTTGGAAAAGAGAGTTATACATTGATTGAGGATTTTGGTGGTTACTTTTTAAAGGAAATTTACTGAGCAATATGAGGTTGCTCCGCCATAATATTTATTTTAGTATCTCGCTCACATCAGAGACAATCCATCGTAGTTCCTACCACCCCATCTCTATGCAAAACTCCAGTGAAATTGTATTCGCTGCGAGCCGCCGATAACCTGATCAAATAGTGATGTGCATCCAATTTGCATTATATTATCGATCCGTGGTCGTATGACAAGGGATTGATGAGTTATCTCCCTAACGTTATTGCCAGATGTGCCCCTACCTGTCCTCAGCTGCCCCTGCATCGAGGGTCGAGCCTACAGATGCTAGCAGCATGAATGGCCCAATTATAGGAGCAGTGCCATTTGTGTGCGACCTCCTGTAAGGTGGAGGTACTGCCCCAGTCGGGGAACTACAACTGTGGACGGGAGATCCGTTGTGCCCTACCTGTCTTCAGCTGCTCGGTTAGCACCACCCGGGGGTCACGTGGAGGTTATCGAGGGTCAAGCCTACAGATGCTAGCAGCATGAATGGCCCAATTATAGGAGCAGTGCCATTTGTGTGCGACCTCCTGTAAGGTGGAGGTACTGCCCCAGTCGGGGAACTACAACTGTGGACGGGAGATCCGTTGTGCCCTACCTGTCTTCAGCTGCTCAGTTAGCACCACCCGGGGGTCACGTGGAGGGTATCGAGGGTCAAGCCTACAGATGCTAGCAGCATGAATGGCCCAATTATAGAAGCAGTGCCATTTGTGTGCGACCTTCTGTAAGGTGGAGGTATTGCCCCAGTCGGGGAACTACAACTGTGGACGGGAGATCCGTTGTGCCCTAGATGTCTTCAGCTGCTCGGTTAGCACCACCCGGGGGTCACGTGGAGGGTATCGAGGGTCGAGCCTACAGATGCTAGCAGCATGAATGGCCCAATTATAGGAGCAGTGCCATTTGTGTGCGACCTCCTGTAAGGTGGAGGTACGCAGTCGAATTTCTATCAACATTTTTATATTCCCTCTTGGAATCCAATCCATACATATTTAAAAACCTGTCACACCGCTGTAGTTAACCTAGCGTGAATTTCAATTCGATTACCTTTAACGACCACTAAAATTTGGAAACACAAACAAACGGACTGCGTTTAAATCTTTCTGTTTAAATATATTGAAACTAGTTAAGCGTGAATTGTGCTTAATGTTGTTTTCGGTAAGTGACGATAGATGGCGGGTTCTTATAATGATTAGAATGGACTCTTACATGCTAAGCTCTTATGTTCAGTAATGTGACTAGCTACAGTGCCCTTCACACCGGCACACAGTGTAGTGTACGTACACTAGTGCTTGGCGGCAGGATATCTGACACTGCGGTGGTACCCACCTAGCCGGACTGTTGCAATAAGAGGCCTACCACCTAGTACCCAGTCCCTTATGGCCAGTAATGTGACTAGCTACAGTGCCCTTCACACCGGCACACAGTGTAGTGTACGTACACTAGTGCTTGGCGGCAGGATATCTGACACTGCGGTGGTACCCACCTAGCCGGACTGTTGCAATAAGAGGCCTACCACCTAGTACCCAGTCCCTTATGGCCAGTAATGTGCTCTCTTACGTCCATAATGTTTCCTCCTGAACTACATATTTACAAGAAAAAAGTCAGGGACCTTAAATACCCCGAATGAAATTCTTGACATGAGTGTTAAGCCAACATAAAAAGAAAAAAAATAGATGTCGCTCGGCGTTAATGCGTACGCCACGTCGCGTTGATTATTAGTTCTTCACAGATAGGGATGGGGTATTGTCGATAAAAATATTTTTTTATCGATTTGTTAATTCATCATATCATATCATCACGGAGAGACCCTAACGAACGGGGTAGGCAGAGAGTATAGAACGCCAGTTCTCTCTAGACTTACATACCTCTTTCGCTTGGTACACATTCATCAGTCTCTTCATACATGTTCGTCGGTTTCGAGTACTCTTGACGTTCCCGTCCTTCAGAGTCCGATCTATTTGATCCAGGAAGTTGGAACGTGGCCTTCCTCTGCCTCTTCTTGTACACACTTTCGCATGGTTTATCTGTTTCGTCAATAATTTTTCACTCATTCTCTCTATTCTCATTGGCACCTAATATACCTCTGGCGGAAAGTGGGTGTGTGGGTATTACCTTTACACCTCTGCCTACCCCTTCGGGGACCCTTGTGGGAAGGCGTGAGGATATATTTATTATTATATTCTCTCTATAAGTCCAAACCAACGTAACATGCCTTTCTTCATCTTTACAATAACACCCTCGTTCACGCCAGTTGCTTAGCGAATCTCTTAATTGCTTGAAACATTGAGAAATATCGATGATGGCATCAAAATTATTCAAGCCTTCCACGACAGGATCGCAGATGTTTGGATTCGAACTGGGGATTTCACGTTGGACATGAGAATTGCGATGCTAGACAATAGCTCTGTGAGTCTGACTGTGTTAGTGAATCAGCCTTGGTATGTATACGTTCCCAATTGGTATCGTATGGTGTGCCTTACTAGAAAATAAGGCGACCAAGTATCGATATTTATGGTTACTCCATCGACACCGTCCCATCCCTAGCACTACAAATATTGACATATCGATCCCCTTTGAACGAACACTCAACGATCCGAGCTCTCGTGTAGAAAGTTAATTTCACAACAAATTGTTTACGTAATTGCTTTACTTGAAGTTATATGACAATTCGGGCATAATCTTAAGTGACAGACTCGCCACCTGTCACGCCGTGCCTTTCTATAAAGAAAGTGTCATATTTGCGTTGATAGGCAAGATAAATTAGAATATGATGTCCTCAACGCGATATTGGTGCCTGCTATATTGTACGGCAGCGAATCCTGTGTTTGTCAGAGGAAGCAGGAAAATACCATAAATGCAGTTGAGATGCGATCTCTAGGCTTTGTAGATTCCCAGATCTTGCTAACTTTGTTAAACTATATTGTTTTAAGTTTTTTGTATAGGTAGTAAGCAACGACCTATTGTCGGGCCTACGCTGTTCCCCCATACTTAAGTACTATTGCTGTATCATAATAATATTGTTATTGTATATGCCTAATGATTTTAAAAGAGTAACCATGGAGTTTCTTGCCGGTTCTTCTCCATGGAAGCGACCAACCCGAACCGTGCATCTTTTCGACGCTTTATAAGTCCCCATCTGGCCTTTGTGATTAAAATATTTAAATTTTTTAATTTACATGAAAGCCGTGGTGGCCGAGTGGTTCGAGCAGTTGCCTGCGACGCAAAGGTCGCTAGTTCGAATCCCGACTGTACCAATGAGTTTTTCTGAACTTAAGTACAGTGATTAGTCACACCACGAGCTTTACGGTGAAGGAAAACATCGTGAGGAAACCTGCATACGTCTGAGAAGAAATTCAAAGGCGTATGTATAGTCGTGCTTGAGTAACGGCGATGGACTAGCCATCTGTCACGTTGGCACCTAATATACCTCTGGCGGAAAGTGGGTGTGTGGGTATTACCCATACACCTCTGCCTACCCCTTCGGGGACCCTTGTGGGAAGGCGTGAGGTGTAAGCGCTTGGCTATTGTGTGATTAGTCTTCTAACTCCTTATCGCAACGGTTTCCGCAACCTTCTGCCGGATAACGGGTTAGATAGATACGTGGAGCATGTTTATCGACATATGTATGTATCGTCACTAGTGCAAATATTGACTCTAGTCCCTGTCAAAGGATGATCTATAGATAAAATCATTTTCAAGTTTGAAATATTTAAAATTAGATGTCACTTTGGTAAAACCTCAGGCCTACTAAGAGTCTAAGTAGGTGTAGAAAGAGTTTCAACACATATTGTACCAGAAGTGTATAATTAGGTGCCACCATGACAGATGACGGGTCCATCGCCGTTTTTCAAGCACGACTATTCGTCTTTGAATGACTTGGTTTGGACATATAGAAAGGATGAGTGAAGGAAGATTGACGAAACAGGTTTACAAAGCGAAAGTGTGTGCAAGAAAAGGCAGAGGAAGGCCACGTTCCAACTACCTGGATCAAATCGATCGGACGCTCAAGGACGGGAACGTTAAGAGTACTCGAAACCTACGAGCATGTACGAAGAGACGAATGTGGACGAAGCGAAAGAGGTATGTAAGTCTAGAGAGAACTGGCGCTCTATACTCTCTGCCTACCCCGTTAGGGACTCGACGTGATGATATACATGTGCGTATGAATGTGTTCTCAAACGTATGCAGGTTCGTTTCGATGTTTTCCTTCACCGTGAATCTCGTGGTGTAATTAATTACCGGCACTTACAGTCGAAGTCTACTCAGTCATCACTGAGTGTAAATATTAAATTCTCCAAATTCCTGGGATCTCAACATAATCTCCACCAAGTCTTAGACCTGTGATAAACCCGTATAAATATTCACAAGCGAGGCGGTATTAATTACTCGTCACGTTAACGTCATGTTGACATTCTCACGAAAACGTGCAACCTACATCGTCGGGTCAATTTGTATAGCTGCTTGCGACTGGGTTGTGTACACGAATAAACGCAAACGCAGTGCAATTTGTAAATGTCCCCGCGCATGTATCGAATTTGACACTGCTCAAAATCACACGTGATGTCCGAGTTCAAGCAGTCATGTGCAACGCATAGATTGCCAATTCAAACACCGACTGTAACAATGAGTGGTTTCTGAAGCTGAAGAAGAAGAAGAAGAAGTAAAACATCCAGAAGAAACCTGCATGAATTTGAGAAATGGTGATGGATTTGCTATTACACTTAGCACCTCAATCCAGAAAAAGGCGTTAATACACCACTGCCAACCCCTTCAGGGAGAATGCTCCCCAATGTACTCAGTCCCTAACGAGGTTGACAGAGAGAGTAATGCGCCGGTTCTCTGTATAGATAGTACCATCTTCGAAGACGCGCCCCACCAAAGTCTAGTCGCGGGGGTCGCGGGATGCGTGTGCACACATGGTAATCAGTATGTAACGACAATACTCAAACATTAGTGGAAGGCTGCACATTGTAAACTATAGGGGAGGATAATGGGGCGCGTCTTCGTAGATGGCACTACCTATAATATATTAGGCTTTGCTTCCTCCCCATTCATCAGTCTCTTCAGACATACTCGCCGGTTTTCAGTACTTTTGACGATCCCGTCCTTGAAGATTCCATCGATTTGATCTAGGTAGTTGGAACGTGGTCTTCCTCTGCTTGTTCCGGATACATTTACGTATATCTGTTCCGTCAACTTCATCCTTTCTATGTGTTCAAACATAACTTGCTTTCATTACGATATAAACGCTCACATCCTCTTTCACGCCAGTTTGTTTGCGAATTAGATCTAATATCGTTACGCCACCGAATCCAAACCTTGAACAAATGAAGTCATTTGATCGCTACATCATTATTTAACAGATACATTAAAAGCTTTCGACAAAACTAATCTTCCGTATCAACTATTTACATCATTTATATTTATGATGCGTACTCACAATAAATGCCGTTTAGTTAAAATTTATGGCGTACCTTTTACTAAGGATAAATATAAATTAACGAGACGACTTCTTATAATTTACGACTGGGAGTGCCACAAGGTTGCGTTTTGGGACCCATGCTTTTCTAATTATATACTATGAGGAGCTTTACTGATTTATACGCCTATTTCTATTGTTGATCATTATCTTAATTGGATGAGATGATGATGGTTTGAGTTATGTGCGAAAGGGGAAGATTAATGCTGTGGAAAAGTGTACAGGCAGATACATATTTGTATCAAATCCGTATGTTCACATACAGGATGTATCATAAAAGAACAGTTGGCTTTTAGTTTAGGGTGTTGTGGATACGACATGTCGATGCAATTAAACAAATTAGCTCCAATGATAACAAAATTACGACTTTATCAATAGGAGTAATACTCACATAGAAACATGGTTTTGTGGGAATAAAAAAAATACATTGTATAGTAAAACGCAGTTGGATTTTACAACTTCCTCCTTCAGCTGATTTTTAAGCGAAAAAATATATATTGACATATACAGTGTCTCAAAGCACTTGCGTGTATTCTACACTTGTAAATTTTGCTGCCAACACAGTATAACTCTCCCAACAAAGAGTGACTACGCGCAAGTGATACTTCGGTATTGTAAGCGTAAATAGGTTGCGGTTTTCCATCGGGTGGGCTATGCTTGTTTGACACTCTTGTTGTATAAAAAAAAATGTAAGCCCCAAAGCTCATTGCACCCACAGAGCTTCCGCAGAAGGCAACTCCTTCGAAGCGACGTGACAAAAAACACGACTTCCTAATTTCTCTCGAACTCTCAGTAAGTCAATCATCACATCGTTACCACCCGACAGTAATTGTATTTTAATGACGCCTCGGGAAACACTGGAGTCACTGGGTTTGAGGTAAATTCATTTTGTTTATAGAAACAATGTCTTTTAGGCGTGAAGTGAGGAACTTGGCGTGATGATCATCACATCTACACGCCTAGTCCCTAACAGGTTAGGCAGAGAGAATAGAGCGCCAGTTCTCTCTACACTTAGATACTCCTTCGCTTCGTCCACAGTCATCTCTTCAACCATGATCGTCGGTTTCGAGTACTCTTAACGTTCCCGTCCTTCAGTCCGATCTATTTGATCCAGGTAGTTGGAACGTGGCCTTCCTCTGCCTCTTCTTGCACACACTTTTGCTTTGCATATCTGTTTTTCTTCAATCTTTCTTCCCTCATCCTTTCTATTTGTCCGAACGCGTTGATTGTGTCAAGAGAAACCAAAACCAGATAATGTGTGGTCGCCGGCCACTTGGCTCACTATCTCAGGCATTTTATGTGTTGCCATACGCGGCTGTAAACAGATCTGTTGCGCTTGCATTAACTTCTGACCACTTAAGGGGCAGTTGAGAGTTCTGAGCTTGATTATTAAGGATATCTATACAAATTAATAAAATTGGAGTGTCTGTTTGTAATATTAAAATAACCGCTTTTTACTAAATGCATATGGATGTATACACGGTACATATTGCAAATATACATTTTAAAAATGTTTAGTCTGTCTGTCTGTCTGTGTTTGCTCCGGCTAATCTCTGAAACGGCTGGACCGAGTTTACCAGGATTTTCACTGGCAGATAGCGGATGTAAAGGTAGGCTACTTTTATTTTAGAAACTAAACAATATACATACATACATACATATCATCACGCCAAGTCCCTAACGGGGTAGGCAGAGAGTATAGAGCGCCAGTTCTCTCTAGACTTACATACCTCTTTCGCTTCGTCCACATTCATCAGTCTCTTCATACATGCTCGTCGGTTTCTAAACAATATAATAATAATAATATAATATATCCTCACGCCTTCCCACAAGGGTCCCCGAAGGGGTAGGCAGAGGTGTATAGGTAATAAATACCCACACACCCACTTTCCGCCAGAGGTATATTTGGTGCGAACGTGACAGATGGCGAGTCCATCGCCGTTACTCAAGCACGACTATACATACGCCTTTGAATTTCTTCTCAAACGTATGCAGGTTTCCTCTCGATGTTTTCCTTCACCGTAAAGCTCGTGGTGTGACTAATCACTGTACTTAAGTTCAGAAAAACTCATTGGTACAGTCGGGATTCGAACTTGCGATCTTTGTGTCGCAGGCAACTGCTCGAACCACTCGGCCACCACGGCTTTTACTAAACAAATTTTTTTTGTTAATATCCACGCGGACGAAGTCGCGGGCACAGCTAGCTAGTAATATATTGCGTCCGGCATCCTTCCCCTTAACTGACGTGTTTATCCCGCCGCCCACGCAACGCCTTAACTATTACCCCCGTGTTCGCGCATTGTATCCCCGTATGTGTGTCTGTTATCAAATTTTATAGCGATACTTAAATGCGATGTCTTTATTGGTGGCTCGTTCGGTGTTTATACTTCCCTTGACATCCTCAATATTGTTTTATATCTGGAACACTTAAGGAGCATGTACTCGGAGATAAACCTTGTCGTGCCTTGGGACAATTCCACACAAATTGACCTAGTCCCAAAGTAAGCAAAGCTTGTGTTATGGTAACTAGACAACGGTATATTTACTTATATAGATAGATATATACATAAATACATAGGACATCCAAGGCTAAGGTACAAATACGCGTGTTCATCACACAAATATCTGCCCTCAGCTGGATTCGACCTCAAGTTTCGCAGTCAGGAGCTCTAACCACTAGACCAGAGGCCGTCATGCTGTTTTATATCTGGAACACTTAAGGAGCAGCTCAAGAATTGGGACTCGTCCTTATGAAAATCAGAGAGAAACAATTGAATTTCTTTAAAAAAAACTGTCTATCTCTGTCTGTCTGTTTGTTCCGGCTAATCTCTGAAACGGCTGGACCGATTTTGACGGGCCTTTCACTGGCAGATAGCTGATATAAAAGGAGTAACTTAGGCTACTGTTATTTTAGAAACTGAACAATGTTTGGTTAAATTCCACGCGGACGAAGTTGCGGGCACAGTTAATAATAAATACAATAAATAAATTCATCTTATAGCCGTCGATAAGTCTTCAGAGCCGCTTGTTTGTCACCCTGGTGGTATAAAAACATCATGAGGTGTATAATATCCGTGGTGTGGTAAGAACAAAGATGATTCACGTGCCGGTTTCAAAATGATAATTAAGAGTCACAGTGGTTCTCAAAGTGATAATTAAGAGTCACGGTGGTTCTCAAAATGAAAGCTTACCGTATAAATATTTGCTGTTTAATTAAATCTAAAGCTCAAAGACGGAACGTTAAGAGTACTCGAAACCGACGAGCATGTATGAAGAGACTGATGAATGTGGTCGAAGCGAAAGAGGTATGTAAGTCTAGAGAGAACTGGCGCTCTATACTCTCTGCCTACCCCGTAGCGTGATGCTATGTATCTATGTAATTCGATCTAATTTGAGACAGAGACGAGACTGACCGTCTAGCTCGAGTGGCCCTGCCTTCTGTGCTGTGATCGTGGGTTCGATTCTTGACGGTTTTTATGATTGCGACGAAGGGGAGAATATATATTTACCTCAAGGGGCCTATTTATATAAATAACTCTAGACATGGCAATAATCATATTAATATTTTAGATATCAAAGATCCATATTTTATTAGTAAAAATAGAATGATTTAAAAAACAATGCCAGTTGTTACATTTAATCGTCCTCTTCACGAGGTAACTCCATATCGGGGAAGTGTAGCTATCTGCCACCGTTGTCAGAATACAGTTTTGGCTGGCTCTCACTAGACTTATCAGAGATGCTCTTTTCTTTCTTATTATGGCATTTTTTATTTTATTTATTTATTTAAGACTAGCTGACCCGACAGACTTCGTACTGCCTCAATCGATAAATAAAAGACCTAAACTTTTGTATAAATTCATTTAAAAACAAACAAAACGTATTGAATAAAAAAGCATTATTTTTATGAAGCATGAAGTTTTATTATTATTTTCGACACATTATGTATTTATTTTTTTGCCACAAATCTCCGTGTTCTGAAGTGCGACAGAATGATTGACATAATAGTTGGTTGTCAAATCTAATGTCAAATATTATGGTGTGTTCAGAAACTTAATTTGTGACAAAACTTAAGATTTATCAAGTTTATTCGAAATTATTCGATTTTTTCTCGCCTTTTAAACCTTCCCTAGACCTCCACGAACATATCAAGACTAAGATAAGATAAATCCGTTCAGCCGTTCTCGAGTTTTAGTGAGACTAACGAACAGCAATTCATTTTTATATATATAGATTAGCATGACAACGTGGTCCTTTACGCTAATGTGGAGGTATAAGTTAAAAAAAAATACATATGAGTAATAATAAATAAGGTTAATATAAATGTATTACCGAGAAGAAGATGGCATTCTTTCTGCGTATGCCAGACACTCATTCATAATCACCTTCCATTCATCTGCCAGCACATCACATTCAGGATTTACACTTGAGTCCAGGAGGGCGTTGAGTGCTGTCAGTGACCTCGGGATCGGAGACTGAGCGTGCGCCACTGTTCGGCAATATGGCACCGCGAACAGTTTGTGCTTCCTATTTCGGCAATAATAAGCATAAAAACCATTTTGTTTTTCTACAAACATCCCTGGAAGGTCCCTTTTTGGGTTCAAGACTTGTTCATAGGTAGATAAGTATTATTATAGCTTGTGTACTATGAACAAGTATTGAACCCAAAAAGTTTGACATCCGCAGACATCTTGTACAGCCAGAACTCGCTAATTGAGTTACCAACATTGAGATAAAGACATGTTCCCTCGGGAACTGAGTGTTACGTTTCACAACACGACTACACACTCTCATTAAGTGCAGTTGTGCTAACTGACTAGCTACAGTGCTCTTCACACCGGCACACAGTGTAGTGTACGTACACTAGTGCTTGGCGGCAGGATATCTGACATTGCGGTGGTACCCACCTAGCCGGACTGTTGCAATAAGAGGCCTACCACCTAGTACCCAGTCCCTTATGGCCAGTAATGTGACTAGCTACAGTGCCCTTCACACCGACACACAGTGTAGTGTACGTACACTAGTGCTTGGCGGCAGGATATCTGACACTGCGGTGGTACCCACCTAGCCGGACTGTTGCAATAAGAGGCCTACCACCTAGTACCCAGTCCCTTATGGCCAGTAATGTGACTAGCTACAGTGCCCTCCACACCGGCACACAGTGTAGTGTACGTACACTAGTGCTTGGCGGCAGGATATCTGACACTGCGGTGGTACCCACCTAGCCGGACTGTTGCAATAAGAGGCCTACCACCTAGTACCCAGTCCCTTATGGCCAGTAATGTGACTAGCTACAGTGCCCTTCCACACCGGCACACAGTGTAGTGTACGTACACTAGTGCTTGGCGGCAGGATATCTGACACTGCGGTGGTACCCACCTAGCCGGACTGTTGCAATAAGAGGCCTACCACCTAGTACCCAGTCCCTTATGGCCAGTAATGTGACTAGCTACAGTGCCCTTCACACCGGCACACAGTGTAGTGTACGTACACTAGTGCTTGGCGGCAGGATATCTGACACTGCGGTGGTACCCACCTAGCCGGACTGTTGCAATAAGAGGCCTACCACCTAGTACCCAGTCCCTTATGGCCAGTAATGTGACTAGCTACAGTGCCCTCCACACCGGCACACAGTGTAGTGTACGTACACTAGTGCTTGGCGGCAGGATATCTGACACTGCGGTGGTACCCACCTAGCCGGACTGTTGCAATAAGAGGCCTACCACCCAGTACCCAGTCCCTTATGGCCAGTAATGTGACTAGCTACAGTGCCCTCCACACCGGCACACAGTGTAGTGTACGTACACTAGTGCTTGGCGGCAGGATATCTGACACTGCGGTGGTATCCACCTAGCCGGACTGTTGCAATAAGAGGCCTACCACCTAGTACCCAGT
>JACCPG010000587.1:0-45915 GCA_016069955.1 Drepana arcuata
ACAGTTAAGATGGCAAACATTAATTTAATGTTATCCAATAAAGGCTTTCCTTAACTATTAAAATTCCCAACATTCTCGTTGCGCTTCGAATAGCGCATCTATCCCTAAAATGTTGCGGAAAAATTATGTCGGTAAACATTTTTCTCCAGCAAAACATTTTTCTCACTCACAGGCGAAAAAGCATGCACTATTCCACTTACATAAAAGTGCAAACTGCTGTCAAAATATAAATGCGGCGTTTTTTAGAGTTAAAATATGTCATGATAAGTGATTCAATTGATGAAAACATACCGCGATATGTTGCAGAGGATTAAACATAACATAAGGAGATAAGCAATAAGGTATCATCCAAAATATATGTATATATGGACAAAATGGCCAGCAAGGCCTGCTGATAGGCTATAGGTATGCTGGTTTGCCATATTTTGACATTAGGTGTTAACAATACCGCACGCTTCATTCACACATTATCAAAGTTGATATATTGGTGAAAGTAACTGTCCCTGCATATGGGACAACGGGTCTGACTTTTCCCAGAAGTCCCACTTTTTCCTTATGTTCTGAAAATTTTAATTTTACCAAAAGCACCATCATAATTCAGGTACGTAAAACAACACTTAATAAATTCTAAGTGAAAGAAATTACAGTCCGACAATCTTATGAAGGATTATTTCCGTTCGCGTCTTTGTGCTACAAAGGTTCGTAATGTTAACTGAAATATTTCTCCCACAGTATGCTTAGGAATTTCTCTAATTGCGAAGACACAAACTATCGTACAAGTAATTGCTGTCGGCTCCTTACGCGACGCCGCGTGAAATGCATTTAGCGACAAGTTGCACTTACTTAGCACATCGCAAATTGCCGCCCACCTGCGGAACTTTTGATTCCTTTCGCAAGTGCCTAACAGTATTTTCAGTATTTGCCTATCGGCCAAACTATAACTTTTGGTGTATGTTAAAATTGTCCGAAAAGGCCCTGTAATTTACCTGCTATTTTAAACTAAATATACGTTTCTGTGAAGCTAATAGCAAATAAACTTTTTGTGGAGAAATTCATATTCAGATGGTCTGCAAATTAACCATATACAAATTTCTTGTGTTGGTGCATAAGCAATCATAATGTATAAACATAACATGTTATCTTTAGTTTCTTAGTGTAATGTCATACCTTGTTTTGTCTAATTTGCTACTTTATACCGATTCTACTTTTTATTACTTCTTTTGATAAATTGCTTACGTACATGTCATGCATTATAGCTCCCTGTTTAGATTCGTGGACTATACATGGTGCCGAGTCACTAACGGGATAGGCAAAGAGAGTCTTTCTTCACTCATCCTTTCTATATGTCCAAACCAACGTAACATGCCTTTTCTTCATCTTTACAATCACACCCTCGTTCCGCGGGTTGTTTTGCGAATCTCTTCAATGCGGATTCGATCTGAGATTAGTTATTAGTAATTTAAGAGAGGTAGGGCATAACGGATTTCCAGTTCGAATTCGGAGCTGCCCGACTGGGGCAGGTTCTCAGGAAAAAAGTTATTAAGGGTTATATTAGGTATTAAGACTAATATTTATTATATCTTTTCAAAATTATGTACGAACTTATGTACCTACAAGCTACTAGTTACTATAGGCAAATAAAACAAAGGGCACTTATAGCTTTTACAAATAAAATACCATTGCTTGGTCCGTTTCATATCAAACATCAAATATTTGCCAAAAAAGTCTGTTAGAAACGACACCAGATAACAATGGCAGGTGCTCAATGAGTGTGGCGATTCCATACCTTTTCTAACATTTGTTAATCACGACAGCAAATATCAAACGCTTGTCGATATTTTCAAGGTTCAAAAATGACACCAAATATTTGTACTTCACTTATTGACGTTTGTATAAACGGATGCATGACGATGTGACAAAACTGTTGTTTAAGCAGTTGAAAATACAAACAATTAAAACGATAAGTGGTAAAAAGATGACCAAATATAGGTATATGCAGAATGCAGAAGAGGACTTTTAATTAATTATTAATGCAGAGAACCATGTACTTAGGTGAAATTGATCTAACTTTCAGAGATGGGAAAATAATGATCGGAGTATATATTTAGACGGCAGTCTGGTTTAGGGTTTAGAGCTCCTGACTGAGAAACTTGCGGTCGCGGGTTCGATTCCCGCTTGCGGAAGATATTTGTGTTATGAACATGATTATTTGTGCATTAGTCTTGGATGTTCTATGTTTTTATGATGCGTTATGTTATATATCCTTTAAACTTCCTAGATAAATCTAGCGATCCAACACTGAAAGAATATTGAAAATCGGATCAGTAGTCCCGGTGATTACCCCGGACATCTAAACTCACAAACTTTATCTCATTATAATATTAATAGCCGATGGCCGATGATGATGGCCGAGTGGTTCGTGTAGGTGCAACACAAAGATTGCAATTTCGAATCCCGATTGTACCAATGAGTTTTATTGAACATTAGCGCGTTCAAACAAACAAACTCTTCAGCTTTATAATATTAGTATAGATTAGTAACGTCACGTGCATTTAGGTAAGGAAAACATCCAGAGGCATCCTGCATACGTTGGAGAAGAAATTCAAAAGCATATGTATAGTCGTCCTTGAGTAACTGCGATAGACTTACGCCTATGAATTTCTTCTCAGACGTATGCAGGTTTCCCCTCGATGTTTTCCTTCACCGTAAAGCTCGTGGTGTGACTAATCACTGTAATTAAGTTCAGAAAAACTCATTGGTACAGTCGGGATTCGAACTTGCGATCTTTGTGTCGCAGGCAACTGCTCGAACCACAGATAAAAATCGTATATTTATTAGCTTATCACTGATTGAGGACATTATTTGTGAGCTTAAAACCACTATAAATTCTTTCAAGGCATTCCTACGTGTAGTGAGAGCACATAAGAATTTCCAGATCAAATTGAAATCGCTAGACTGAGAAAGTATTCTCTCTTTACAAAGACCGCAACCGCAGTTAAATAAGACCTCCGTTTCAGTAGCTTTGGTGGCCGAGCAATTCGAGTTTTTGCCTGCAACACAAATATTGCAAGTTCAAGTCCTGACTGCATTAGTGAGTTTTTCTGAACTTCTCTCGGAAATTATGATTTTAAAGTAAGAATTAATCGAGCTTATAGGCTATAAAAATTTCAAGAAAATCCGTTCGATCGTTTGCATCGTTCGGAATAAAATTTTAAATAGAAAAACAATGCAGCGCGTAACCCTCGATGCCCATGATAGGACCTCATACTCAGATCAGATACTATCTATTGATAGGCTATCTTGAAAACTCTCGGTCAAATATATGACCACATGTACGGGAGAACTAATTACAGGCTTTTCAGCAGGCGTTCCAATCCATAAAAGGACGTGTAAAAACTATTTATCCTTATATGAATTTGCTTGCTATGTACTCTTTTTAGGGGCTAAGCGTGAAGATATACATACCTACGTACCTATATCATCACAACAACATCATCACTAACCACTTAAAGAGTAGGACGGCAGTTCTCTCCAGGTGTCTATCTTACTAATATTATAAATGTGAAAGTTTGTAAGTTTGGATGTTTGCGGTTCTTTCACGGCAAAACGGCTTAACCGATATGGCTGAAAGTTGAAATCGTGATGGCTTATACCTAGGAATATGACATAGACAACTTTTTTTTTTATCTCGCAAATTCAAAGTTCTAATATGATAAAGTATGATGCTCTTTCACGGCATAGCGGCTGAACCGATTCTAGCAGGAAAATACATAACCTACTTTTTCGAACTCCACGAGGACGAAGCCGCGGACATAAGCTAGTTATGAATATAATCACACACTTACATGGTACTAAACTAAATTCATACTATCTTAGACTACCATCGAAAAACAAAAATTCTAATTCACTTACAAACTTTTGTATTTATAATAGTAGTTTCATTTAATGCAAGTTTGGTAGTTCAAGCGGTTTACGATAATACATAAAGAGTATTAGTTGGTTTCTGTTAATAAACCGACCACATATACAGAAAGTTTCAATAAAAACAAAGCTTTCCTAAGAATAACTCACACCTTAAGCTAAAAGAAAACCTTTAGCTAAGAGCTCCAAGAACAACTAACTTCGCTTCATAAGCCTAATTTGCTCTCGACCCGAAATAACATACTTGTAACGTTAAGTAAAAACGTAGGTTACAAAACCGCAGGTGTAAAGCTGCTTACGTCAAGCTCTTTCACACTTACGTTAAGTCCGTCCTAGAGAGAAATTACACTAATAACTGGAACCTAGTTCCTAATAATTAATTAAAGGATCCATTAGACTGAGTGAGATAATCTTTATGGTTTCTAGGCGGCGCTACCTTGAATCAAGACACGACCGCAAGATATTATCGCTGTTTTACGTCTCATTAATTTTAGAGTCAAAGTAGCTCGTAGTTCTGCAAAATATTAAGCTACAGTATTCATCTTTAAATATTCACGGCGTCCCACAAGAGTCCCCGAAGGGTTAGTCAAAGGTCCTCATCCTCTTTTAGCCGGAGACTCAGTCACGGTTGAATCATGACAATACGTCTTTAAATTTTTTAAGCAAATGATGTCGTAGTTTTCTTTCTCTGCAAACCTGCCTTGTGATTAATCACAGTACTTGAGCTATGAAAAATCACACGATACAGTCGGTATTCGAACTTACAATCATTGCGTTGCCGGCGACTACTCATCCAGAACGATGTTATTGTTTCGGTACTAAAGCGCCATTAATTTCAGGAGCGATAATTGTTTTGTTTTAATTCCCACTAAGATGGCATGCATACGCCCAACACTACAGATGGCGGTGCCTAACAGGTAAAACAACTAGTGGCAATGTCTTTATATTACAAATGTTTACAGATTAAAGCTACAGATTTAGCAGCAAAAAATTCGCTCAGTAGTTCCAGAGGTCGCGGGTCTATCTAGGTGCAAAAAATTTATACCTAGTATGATATATTGTATCATTGTGTTGTTAATATAAACTTATTTTTTTTTATATATATATATCTTATGTAATATATTATTATTATTTATTTTTTTTGCATGACAAACATGTTGAATAAAAGTATTTTTTATGAGGTAGCACACCTCATTAATGAGCTATGAATTTTCTACATATAAATACAAAAAAGGGTTGATTCTGAAGTCGATCACTAAAAGCCAAGGTGTGTCAAAACGACACCACCAAAACTGCAATGAAGATAAAGTGGTCACGGTTACTGAAATCCCGCAGGTGCTAGTGTCACAGTCACCTATAAAAGGATGTGGCAGCTGATTGTCAAAGAATATGCAAGACAGAAGGAATAAAAATGAATTCTTTCCACGCGACCACCGTAAACAGAATTATTAAAATTAAAGCTTATCAAAATCACTTTCGACCCGCGTGGGAAGAGAGAAGAGAGTAGATTTAGTAAATTAATTCGTAAAAAAAAGTGTTACAAGGGTAGTGTCTAAAATTTTAACTAAATCAATGACATGATTTTTATCTACTACACAACACTAGGGATTGAAAGAGTCATAAATAAGATGAGGCATGAGACCTCGATGACAACAGGTACTAACAAAAAGACAACTACTCGACTCAGACCAATAAAAAAGATAGACAGAGTATTGACTGTTAATTAGGTGAAGCCGCTGTCAGTTCATGTGTACGTGAACTGTGTAAGGCGTGCGCTTGTGTGCTAAAAAATAATGTTGCCAACTCTGTATCTCAGGTTGCCAATCTCCCAACCCATTGCAGTCTGATTGTACTACAAAGTTATTACTACATAAAGTACATAATGTAATTGATTTCCTATTAAATTTATTAAAAATTAATAGTAATAAAAGACTTCAATAGATAAGTTTTTTTTTCAAGCTTTTTACTAACTTGTAGCGGTATACAGGGTGATTTTAAATAAATAAATAAATATTTTTTTTAAGAAATACGACGAAGCCCACATTTTGTGTAGTATATATCGCACTCTTCAAAGTGTATTGAGCAAACAACACTATATTTTGAGGGTAACCAATCTTCTTCATTTCTACTATCCCTTATAGCCCTAATCCATCTTTCTTTCCATACTGTTTCAGTCAGGAACCTAAAATAAAACAAATTATAAAACGTATTTATAATAATATGACAAGGGGTCGTGCTGCGTGATATAATTTTAAATAAAATCGTTTGATATTTTGATGAAGAATGACAGACTAACGAAATAATTTAATATTTGAAAATACTATAATCTTAAAGATTGAATATAAATAACCAATCCAAGGTAAATAATCAATTTGATAAGATACTACCAGTAAGTTACCCTATTATTGGGAA
The DNA here is from genome assembly GCA_016069955.1 of Drepana arcuata. Taxonomy (NCBI): domain Eukaryota; kingdom Metazoa; phylum Arthropoda; class Insecta; order Lepidoptera; family Drepanidae; genus Drepana; species Drepana arcuata. The sequence goes on from JACCPG010000587.1 coordinate 6,334, forward strand.
AAAAAAAACATGTGACATGCTGCAACACTGGTCGAGGTTTTGTGTTCCGAGACAATTTGCAATAATAATAATAATAAAAGTAATCCCACATGGTTTCTTTTGTGCACATTAATTATTTTTACACCATTTGACTACACAGGACGGCATATTTTTTTTTTTCTTAACACCAAATTAACGACGTGCGCTGTCTCTTACTAAAGGCAAAATGGCGGGCGGTCGGCTTCCTATGGCCCTATCGGCTTCCTTTTGGTTGCCTCACCCCGTAGTATTGGATGGTTCTGTCTTTCTTTTTTTATTGGTCTGAGCTACTCGATGCTAGTGTCAAATTCATTAGATTCTATTCAGTCTATCCTTCAGATAAGTATTCTATGACAAGCATCCTACCAAAAAATGTGCACCTGCTTCACGGTAAGGCGACAAAACGTTTCAAGTATTTTTTACAGCATGAGGTTGAAACAAAACAAATCTTATCTGTTTAGACTTGGCGTAAGAAGTCTTTTATCTACGTGGTGTTAATTGGGGTTATTATAAGATATTTCCTTTTGTCCCCCCGCCAAAGAGATATTTGATAGAGCAATCAATTCAGCTTTCGGTCGCAACCGAAAACGATTCAAAGATATGACAGCCAAATTTAATAAACTCAGGAGCTTATTCTTTTTATGATTTATTGATGTCAATAAAATATTTCCATTTACTATGTACAGTTGCATAATAGAAAGGGACGTATACTGTCTTGGGAAACACTTTGCCAGTCTATTAAGTCAGATATATGTGCAAAAAATACATGTTACTTTTATTTCAATAGTATCGACTCTCCGTGGCCGAAGCGAGTAATGGAAAAATTTGTACAAAAAAAGAATTTAGTGTCATATAATTTGTCAATTTAGAAGTCATACCAGAGTCTGAGGAATTGCAATCGAATTAGCAGTGAAATATAAAAATTGTATGTCGTTTCTCCTTTTTCAGGTAAGGTAATTTATGGTTATCTGTGTCCTACTGCTGGGCAAAAGCCTTGTCTTTCCCCCCATTGCGATCGGGCGCTACTTTCGACCAATTGCTAAGGTGCTAATGTCCAGTTCGTCCCGCCATCTTTTTCTTGGCGTCCTTGTTGTCCTTCCACGTCTGCGCCACGTGCAGTGGGGTCCATTGTGTCGTTTGCTTGGCCCAAGGTTTGTTCATTAGTTAGTTTATTTTATTTGCTTACGTAAATAAAATAATTCTCCTTTTTCAGAGAGTCCTATTGTGCTAAAGGTACTCACTGTGCCATTAACAACATTAACCTATCAAAAGGTAATATCACAGTACCAAATTTAATAACTCATAAAACAATGCAATAAGGAATTTATTGTTCAGAAATTGAAACCTCTGAATAATGTGGAGAGTTTTTGACCATTAAAAAATTTGTTCAATGGGGAAGTGAGTTCAAATACCCCTTGAGAGTAAAAAACCTGCACTATATATATTAAACGTACAACATACATACACATCCTCACGCCTTCCCACAAGGGTCCCCGAAGAGGTAGCCAGAGATGAGTAAGTAGTACCCACACACCACCAGAGGTATATTTAACGTACAACACTGTGCATATTTGGTACTGTGATATTACTGGTAATATGGTACTGTGATATTATCACAGTACCAAATTTAATAACTCATAAAACAATGCAATAAGGAATTTATTGTTCAGAAATTGAAACCTCTGAATAATGTGGAGAGTTTTTGACCATTAAAAAATTTGTTCAATGGGGAAGTGAGTTCAAATACCCCTTGAGAGTAAAAAACCTGCACTATATATATTAAACGTACAACATACATACACATCCTCACGCCTTCCCACAAGGGTCCCCGAAGAGGTAGCCAGAGATGAGTAAGTAGTACCCACACACCACCAGAGGTATATTTAACGTACAACACTGTGCATATTTTATAACAAATCTTAATTTTAATATACAAGCAGCCGAATAACAGTGAGCTAGTCATAATTTTGAGGAATACCTACTTGTATATTAGAATGAAAGTTTTGCAGGAAGTAGAGGATCCTGCTGACTGGTTTGAAGTCTGAGAATTCAATATCAAGATTCTAAGCAGGTGTGTTTTAAGACAAGGCGCCCATGATTGGAGACACACAGTCCGTAAAGGATGTGTAGCGAAAAAAAAAAGTAATGTTTTATCAAATATTTTAGAGGTAATTGTAGTGGTACGTTTAATAAAATCGGTGGATAAATAAATAATGCGATTGTTTCACAAAATACTAAGATTGCTTTATTGGAATGCTAATTAACTTGTAGACACTGTGTAACAGATCAGTGTAGTATTTTAATGATTTTCACAAGCATCAAATAAATAGGCGAATTAACTTAATATATCTGTCTTTTTAATTATGCCAGGAAATACCCACGTTTACTTAATAAATATATCAGCTTTTTTTTATTTGGCATAATTTTACAGTATACTGAAATTGTATATTTGTTTTTGATAAGCAGCTTAAATTTATTGGCCAGACTACAAAACTGTGTGTATATTAGAAACTCTGGTAAAAAGTCGCAGTAGTTCGTCGTCCAGTCGTTGTCGCCTGCTTGTCGCAGCTTTGTCGGCACTTTTTGTCCGCAGCCCGTGACTGTTTTAGTAATCGGATACTGATCTGTTTAAGTTACCGATCAAACCCAGGTAGCGATGAAGTAACAAAATATTATCAAAAAACTAACCGAAACGATGAAGCGTAATGAAATTTCATTTCATAATCTACCTACCGAGCCTATGAGACGTCAGATTACGTTTACAACTTGGCAGTTCTGTGACGTTTCATTTTATTCAAGACGAACTAATAAATTATGGAACATTTTGAGGACATTCTCTCAAATACGTCTTAGATTAAACATTAATCAAAACGAGCTGTAGAAATAAACAGACTTTGATAGATAGTCAGTATATACTAATGTAATTGAATATAATATTACTTATAATTTTCGTAACAATAGGTATTATCCTAAGTTGCATCGTGAACCATGCGGCATACAATTATTTTCTTATATTTACCCATCCATGTCCAACTGCTGGACTAAGGCCCTCCTCTCTCTTCTCAGTCACCAGCCTATGGAGATATCCCGCCATATTCTTCTTGGCCTTCCGGGTATATTGTGCCAAAGGCATTATATTTTTTTTATGAATTTAATGAAAGAAAACTTTTTTTATTACATGGTAACTTATAGATTAATCCATAGACAACATAATATTTATATCCCAGAGACCTAATCCCCTAAGCATTTACGACTAGCGCCATCTATGGATCCGTTGCCAAAACAACCATAACTTTGTGTTTATACGTTGATTTCGTAATAAATTATAATAAAATAATATAATATATCTTCACGCCTTCCCACAAGGGTCCCGAACGGGTAGGCAGAGGTGTATAGGTAATACCCACACACCCACTTTCCGCCAGAGATATATTAGGTGTAATAAATTAACTATGAATAATACCAGTTTATAAACGAGGAGGATAATAAAATTAAGATAAATCTAATGAAGTGGGATCTAGGTAGAAATTTTTACATTATGGAGTTTGAAGCAAATTGTTGCAGAACGTAAACAATTAACTTTAAGTTTTGAGATCTTTATCTCGCTGTTCACCACTTAATGACGTGACAAAATCATCTCATAGCAAAGTAAACATGACTCCTTGTCATTGAAACCTCTCAAATTATACGGTAAGGGATGTTCTTACACAGTACTGCTGCCTGCATAAACATCGATGCTTTTAACACAATTACGGAAATGCGCTTTGTTAAACGGAACTTCAGAAGTCGCTTTCAAAAGAAGCTTTATAATTATGCATGGAAAATAATACAGACACTTTATATAAAAGAAACATTACTTGCAACGTAGGAACGTCTCCCTCAGATTTCCATAATAACTAAATGACATAATGATAAAATACGTTCAACACTTTCGAAGAACCCTGGTAAGATTATCTGTATATCTACGTGAAGACAGTTTGACAATGTATCCAGGCATCTATTCCGTAACCTTCACTTGTTTGACCTTTTTGGTTGACCTTCCCACTGTAAAATGTTTTCCACCGTTGAGCTTAATGAACACTTTACTAATTAACGTCACTTACTTATTCTGCGAATCTCCTCCCTATTTTTACTTCGCAGAGCGATTCTCAACTCATAGCTCTGAATGATTTACAAATACGAAGTCTGTAATAAAATCCATTTCTTCTCTCGTGTTTCCGTCGACATTATTGATACAACGTTCCACATCGTTATTCTAACCAGACACGGCTAACGAGCCCCATTATATCTTTACCTAAGAGACAACACTTCATTATTTTGGAACAAGGAGATCAAACGCCATTGAGAAAACCACGGTCCTTCGAATAAACAATGGCATTGTCGTGACAATGCTGTTATAACCAGTTATAACATGAAGTTTGTACTGTTTGGGCGTTTGAAAATATATCAAAAAAACAATTATGAGGATGTTTTAAACTGAAAAGCTAAAATTAATGTTTTAAAGTTCCGCTCTTAGCGAAACTTAGTAAGGTTGTTTGTTTCTCTTTCACACAAAAACTAGAAAGAATATTAATTAGCTGGATTAAAACATATAAAGTTTAAAAAAAAAACTACAAATGAAATCATATATTACGCGGATGAGTGATTAATTTCTGTCGTAATCTGTTCTTTTATGCATAATATTACCTTATACCTTATACCCTACCTTATACCTACCCTAATTAGTACCTTTAATAAATAATATGATAGATCTGATCATTACTAATACCTCAATATCAATAATACATAATTTCTTGTAACATTTGAAGTTCATTCTAACCTCAATAGATGGCGCTAGTAGTCTATACTCAATCACATCAATTTGTTTAAATTCAAATGTCTGTGGATTATGTTGAATTTGTATTTACTCATTTATTTACAAACAAACGTCAGCCACGGCCACGGATCTTTATCGCTTCATCCACATGCGTCAGTTTCTTAGTTATGTGAGTTATTCAAATATATATATTATGTATACATGTTTGAAATAACAAATGTATATCCTAATATCCACAACCAGTGTGTGGATTAATGTGCTTAATACCTCCCATAACAAATATCATCCTTCTCGCAAGGCAACGGTAATTTCTTGCGGGTTTCCTAATCCAATCCAACCCTGCTTTCCTTTCTTCCCAAACATCGATGTTTACCTCACATCTAAGAATTACTTATTCAAATCTCGGGACCAACCTAATTTCGTATCATACCGTTTTGTAAGGAAGGAAGCTTAATTTGGTTCGTTATTAAAGAGATTGTAGCTGGCGTTCCCTTTACTAACGTAATGTATTCATACCTATAAACTTTTTTTATTTGTTCGGATATATTTAAAATTAAACGAAATCTATCATTTAAATTAAGGGTGATTTAAAGATACGCAGTCGCAAAGTCGCTTGCGGCCGCTAGTTTTAAGTACATATATCAGATATGTTTGTATTAAAAAAGCAAATTGTGTGAAGGAGTTTCCTGATTTACCCATCTCGGCTTCCTGAATCCTTTTTTCGTTGTATGTATAATGGGAAACTGGTTCCATTAAATTAAAACTCAATTTTTATATATTCACTGAAAAATTACCCTGTGTTGGAAGCAGAGGGATAAGTCCCATTATGCTGTCAACACACTATAACTCTCCGAACACAGAGTGGCAACGCACAAGTGACACTTCGGTATCGTGAGCGTAAATAGGCTGCGGTAACCATTTCCCGTAACCGTAGGTGGGCCGTATGCTTGTTTGATCTCTTGTGTTCTGGTTCTGGAAATTTAAAAAAAGAACTCCCACTTGTTCATCAGTAGACCAACTAGAAGACCAACAACACCGGTCATCCATGGCACGGCTTCTCACGGTATGACGTAAATCCGGTAACGCGCCAGTGATTTCTCGGGTATTGTGGCCTTCAGGCTGCCAGCCATCGGACGAACTGTTTTTTTGACTAAATTAAAATAAATCTCTACCGTTTGATTATTTTCAATATTAAGCAAATTATTAAGCTTAAAACCTGCTTTATTGACTTTGCGAGAGCGGTTATTAATAAAAATATTGCCAATTATTAGAAGTAGTCCATACAAGAGAAGAAGAGCCGTGGTGGCCGAGTAGTTCGCGTAGTTGCCTGCCACACGAAGGTTGTAAGTTCGAATCCCGTGTGTACCAATGAGTTTTACTGAACTTAAATACAGTGATTAGTCATACCACGAGCTTTGCAGTAAAGGAAAATATCGCGAGGAAACCTGCATACATTTGAGAAGAAATTCAAAGGCGTATACTCGTGCTTGAGTAACGGCGATGGACTGCCATCTGTCACGTTGGCACCTTAAATATATATCTGGCGGAAAATGGGTCTGGGGATACTACCTATACTATACACTTCTGCCTACCCGTTCGGGGACCCTCATGGGAAGGCGTGAGGATATATTACTTATATTGTTAGATTTTATCACGTTTCTATTTTGCAAGAAAAAACCTCTAGATTCAAGCAACGTGCAGCAACAAATTTAATTTCCTATTACATTTAAATGCAAACTCTTAAAAAGCAGGCAATTAAACCGAGCAAGGTGTACACTAAATACATAATATTTAAGATCAGCATTGTCTTATTATTAAAAGCAGGATATTAAGATTATATTTAACAAGTATTTTTGACATGTATGTATATGACAATACTTTGAGAAGAAATTCAAAGGTGTCGTGCTTGAGTAACGGCGCCGTACGTCACCATCTGTCACGTTAGCACCTAAAATATACCTGGTGGAAAGTGAGTGTATGGGTTCTACCTATGCACCTCTGCCTACCTTATTATTATATATTTTATTGTGGACAATGTTGACGAAGCGAAAGAGGTATGGTAGACTAGAGAAAACTGACGCTCTTTTCTTTCTGCCTACCTAGTTAGGTACTCGGCGTATTACCTATTAGGTATGAGTGTATGTAATTATTATATCTTTATGAGGGAAGCATGCATCTTAAAAAATGAAGCTATGAATTGTTTCGCTATGTATCGAAAAATAGCGAAACAATTCATAGATGATGAAAAGAAATATATATATTACTGTGCTACGTCGCAGCAATGACTTTTTTTTTTTTGTATTGTCTCTCGTAGCGTGAGTTCCGGGAACTTTTGCTACTTAACCGGTCAATGGCGAGACCTAGGCCTCCAGCCAGGAGCACGCAGCAATGACGGCACAATCACGGGTTATAAGGGACATACATAATTTAAAAAGTTACCTTAAACGCGTGATTTCTACTAGTTTCAACATTGAGTTATATAGTCAGAAACACGCTACACGCCGAATCCCTCACGAGGAAAGAGATTAACGTCAGCTCTCTCTAGTCTTACAGACTACTTTCGCATCATCATTCTCTTCATACATGCCTGCCGGTTTCAAGTTCACATATCGAGTTTATATTGCAGATTTTTTTATCTATTTTACAAATAGTAAACTTCTACATATAACAAAATAAGTACGCCAAGGTCAACAGTACTTAGACGAAATGACGGGAAATCAAAGAAGCGTATTCTAGGACTAGTATATTATCCACTTGAATATAAACAACCCAAGGAATAATATAATGTTTTGAGCTGTAAGTAAAATTACTTTTCGCGACACGGACTTAAATAAGTCCGTGTCGTGAGATGATGTTGTATAATAAATTAATGACCACTAAATTTTGCAAAAGAATGCAAAACAAATAAAGGGCAAGCCACAACATCGCTAACCAGATAGGTTCGATCGACGCGTTTTATTTTTAATATCGCCCGCAGCTATCCGGCTACACAGTGAACAGCTTACTGGTTGATACATAAAGGGGAATATACATACGTGTATTGAATTTATTTTGTATCACACCTCCTTTTTTCAAGAATCATCATCATCATCATATCATCACGCCGAGTCCCTAACGGGGTAGGGAGAGAGTATAGAGCGCCAGCTCTCTCAACTTACATACGTCTCAAAAGAATCCTATATAATATTATCGAGGGCTCTTCAATCACGACATCGTATGCCTGGTCTTAAGCGTCCCTGAGTTTTCCCTTATATGATATATATTTATACAATCATACATATCATCACGCCTAGTTCCTAATTCCGAGTGTAAAGAGAGTAGAGCGCCAATTCTCTCTAGACTTACATACCTCTTCAGCTTCGTTCACACTTATCAGTCTCTTCATACTTATATAAATCATTGTAGGATATCGTATTCATAATGTTTTAAAATGTAGCAAAAACTCATAAATGTTCCACTTTTAAATAGGTATAAATTTTAAGCGTGTCGCACGGATCGTCGGTCAGTGTATCTCCTTTGATATACATATATCAAAACTAGCTTTGCAGGTTTTTGTAATCTCCCGTGCGTCATGCAATAATATTTACGTGCAACTGTGCACTCCATACTTTGGCCTATTTATTAAAGTAAAAAGTTTATTTCGTATTTAAATCCATTATTGCAATATTGCATGATTAGCAACCAGCAATTAAGATAAATATATAAGAGGTAGAGCACAGCGGAAAGCCCGTTCAATATTGAAATGGAACTGCGCTAGGGTAGAGTTGTTATCCTACCATGAGTAAGATGACCACATGTATGAACGATTGGCTGTTAACAGAGTTTCTCCATCCAAAATTAGGATAACGTACAAGTAAATTTAAGCGCCGATTAGGCTACGGTTACCCCAAACTGTATGCTTATTTGCCAGGTTAGGTGTATGAAGTAAATCAAAAGTGCTACTATACTTACCAACTGTAACAAAACGTAACAAAGAAGACTATTTAATAACAACGTCATACGTGATTGCCGTGTAAAAGAACGAGCAATATATAATCTGTGGTATAATTACTGGTCTGTTTGCCCGGGGCAGCCGCATACATACGTTATAAATAATGCAACCATTAAATTACTCAGCGGCGTGCGCTAATTGAAGGCTACACGCTAAAAATGCTATATTTACCTCATAATTCCTGTTGTTTCCTGATCGTATCCGATATAACAACAAATGGGCTTTGTAACTTTCTTTTAAAAGGACATTGTGGCTAATTGTATGCACTTGGCAATTGATTTCGTTAACTAGGTTCTTGGCGTAGTCTCAGATAACTGACGCGCTACTTTATGTGCCTAATTTGTCTTTAAACTATATCGTTGGTGAATTAGTGTAGTTTTTTTTATGTAAGAAATCATACCAATGTCAATTTGGCGACTTCCTGCATGCAGATCCTCTCACGTACATACATAATTGTTTCTACGCAATGTCATGAAGATTAACGATGGGCTTAAAAAATAAATACGTATAAGAACCCACACACCTACTTTTCGCTGAAGATATAATTTAGGTACCAACGTGACAGCGAGTCCATCGCCGTTACTCAAGCACGACTATACATACGTCCTTGAAAGCGCTTCTCGAACGTATGCGGGTTTCCTTTCGATGTTTCCTTCACCGTAAATCTTGAGGTGTGAATAATCACTGTTACTTACGTTCAGAAACACTTATTGGTCAGTCGAGATTCAAACTTGCAAGTTGCAAGTGCTGCAGGCAACTAACTACTTGAACCACTCGGCCGCCAAGGCGGCACTATTAATATAAATAGCATATTCTTATTTTTTGTCGTTCTGTATTCACAATTCTGTATACTTTTATGTGTATTCAAGTAATTAACTATATACTAACTGCTCTTAAAAATAATATAGGTAGTAATTAAGGTATAAGATTACTATCTTTATATCAAATATAATTTTTAAGGATGCACAGAGCCGTTGGAATAATTGAATTAATAAGCTTTATTACTTCTTTTTTGTCACTCCTAATGTTCCGTAAATCCATTAAGGTATTTGGTTTGTCTTCTAATTAGGCAGTGCAATTAATACGCCAGCAGTTTATTTCTTTGAATATAACATATGAACAGGAATAATGGTAACTGTAGAAAACTACATACATATTATATTAAGGTATATTGCTATCGCCTTCATCATGACTGATAGATTAATTTAAACTTTCCAATATGTTGGCCGGAGAGTCTATATTACTATTAGTGAATTAAAATAGATACCAATAATCGGTTTTTAGTTTGTATATATATAACTTACGTTCCTTTTTCAATAAATTTGTCGGGAGCAATCGAGTCGAACTGCTCGATTTATCAGTCAAATGCGAGTGAAATCGAATGGGTAATATTTATATGCGAACTTGGAATGTGCCTTTCAGATGTGGATTGGATGTCATTCTCACTTTATCGTCATATACGATATGTCAGATTGAATTCGTTGTAAGAAGTATACTATTATATAATGTGTTTTATAGTTGTTATTTGTCATATTAATGAATAAGTTTCTGTAAACAATTTCAACATAGAATTGCTTAACGGTACGTACAAAAGCTGACAGCCGCAGTATGTCAAATGCTATTGCATCTGAACCCTTAAAACAGTACCAATGAAAACCAGGGAGACATACGAAACAGGTGTGCATGTATGAAGGGACTGATGAACCTAGCCAAGGCGAGGTTGGTAATTTTCTATTGCCTCTATCTACCCGTTCGTGTATACTATAAGTTTCACTGCAAATATATTTAAATATGTTTTAAATTAATAGGTCAATTAGAACAAAATGATTAGTTTAATCTACTAGACGATAGTTTGCTTCCAATAAGTGTACGGTCTAAAATGTGTATGTTATTTTTATCAAACGATAAGTAATAGACAGATACACCGACAAGGTCATATATAATGAAACTTTTGCTAATGCTTTTGTTTTATATACCACTTTGTCTGGATGAACCACATAAAATATTACGGTTTCTAACAAGCTTGTATTCCTCCTGCCCTATTACTTAATATCTTTGTACGAATAAGTCTATATATATATATATATATATATATATATATATATCCTCACGCCTCCCACAAGGGCCCCCGAACCGACCCACTTTCCGCCAGAGATATATTTAGGTGCCAACGTGACAGATGGCGAGTCCATCGCCGTTACTCAAGCACGACTATACATACGCCTTTGAATTGCTTCTCAGACGTAGGTATGCAGGTTTCCTCTCCGATGTTTTCCTTCACCGTAAAGCTCGTGGTATGACTAATCACTGTACTCAACTCATTGGTACAGTCAGGATTCGAAATTGCGATCTTTTTGTCGCAGGCAACTGCTCGAACTACTCGGCCACCACGACTTTTTTACTTTTGTTTAATTACGTAGGGATCAATTCTATCTCAGCATTGTTTATATTATCTACTGAAATTGTACAATTTGAAACGAGATTTAGCAAATTTAATTTATTATTTAAAACCCGCGGCTCCACATGTCACTATACGTACTGAAGAAGGGCATAATGGAATGCTGGAGATTATAATAGCGTAGAAATACCACCCGCGGTGTACACTAAATCTCATCGACTAACATGGTTTCACAGAACAAAATGTTTAAACACCAAATTAGACTTCTCGTTTCACAGCCAATAAATTTATTAGACCCCGACCGAGCTTGCTAACCAATGATTAAGCCACCCGCAGAAGACTGTTGCCCGAGTTTGACGTTAGATATATTTTTTTTTAAAGTGACGTAGAATAAAAAGTATAAATATATATATTTATATATACGTATAAATCAAATCAAATAACCAAAAAAAAATATTAGGGATACTACACCCCGATGAGCGATATTTTATCTTTAAAAAACATAAAATTAGTTACTAAATAACGTCAAGAGTACTCGAAACCGACGAGCATGTGTGAAGAGACTGATGAATGTGGACGAAGCGAAAGAGGTATGTAAGTCTAGAGAGAACTGGCGCTCTATACTCTTTGCCTTCCCCGTTAGGGACTCGGCGTGATGATATATTCCTAGCATCTTTGTTTTGCTATGATAACTTATCTTGATAATCGGTATTGTCACTTTTATGAACTTTCTTTATTCTCCCTTTGCAATTTTTTTTATTAGTATTGTTCACAACTCAAAGGATTGAAATGATTTCAGAAGAAATACCCTGACTATCACATACAGTTCGTACTAAACGTCAACGTCAAGTAATGGTAAGAGAATTGATGTTCATAGCACACTAGCTAACGCCTACTGATACATTTCTGGGAAAGAGTGGTATCATCTAATAATAAAATATAACCTCACGCCTTCCCACAAGGGTCCCCGAAGGGGTAGGCAGAGGTGTATAGGTAATACCCACACACCCACTTTCCGCCAGAGGTATATTTGGTGCCAACGTGACAGATGGCGAGTCCATCGCCGTTACTCAAGCACGACTATAAATACGCCTTTGAATTTCTTCTCAGACGTATGCAGGTTTCCTCTCGATGTTTTTCTTCATCGTACTAGTAGCTCGTGGTGTGACTAGTCACTGTAATTAAGTTCAGAAAAACTCATTGGTACAGTCGGGATTCGAACTTGCGATCTTTGTGTTGCAGGCAACTGCTCGAACCACTCAGCCACCACGGCTCGGCTTAAAATAAATATAAGAGTAATGCCGTCACCAAAAGTTTTATAACGAATCTTATGACCAAATAAGAGTTTACGTTGTTGAAAGGCTTACACGTTTGTCAATATATGGTGAAAGTTTGTGGGTGTGGATGTTACACACTATGGGTGGCTTTTGCCTTTTATCTGCGAATATGACAAATTAAAAAAACGATGGATTTTTTATTCGCAATAAAGATATTTAAACACAGTTAGAAATATCTGTATATGTAATTGCATTTCTCTACATCAGCCTCGCTCGTCGGGGTTGATAACCTTAGGTAACTTACTTACAAATCCCATTTCACTAGCAGTAAATTAATTCAGTGGAAACGAACGTTCTATTAAGCTAAATGAACGCAAACGAGTGAGTTTCATCATATGCCCTACGCAAATTTACGATATCATAAATCTGAATAGCTTTAATTACTACGAAGCAACAAAATATTAATCCCAAGGCGTTTCGCATAATTTTCTTCGGGAATGAAAATATACATTTCAAGAAAATAAAATTAAGAGAGTAAAATAATAAAACTTATTCGATGATTTATTCAAGAATTGAAGTTGATGATTCAAACATATCATTATGGAGTTATACTCACTCTAAAGTAAAGACTGACGCTTCAGAGACACTGAACATTTAAGCTGACCAAGATCCAGAACATTTTGTGATTTGGTGTCTATATCCCTATCCCTATAGGCAGCCTATTTTCACATAAGAGAGATCGAGTGAGAGAGAGAGTGATTTCAAATCTAGCACAGACATCAGATTGGCATCCGGTAGTTATTCATCTCACATCACAAACGCTAACAAGCGTTCCTCTTCGCAACCTTACGCATGTTTGCAACCATTGCAAGATTAAAATTATTAAAGCTAAAAATTTTTTTGTTCCGCATCAGCTTTTCTTAAGTTGTTTTTATTTAAATTTTACACGGTTCCCAAGTGATACAAGAGGTTGGTTATAATTTTTTTTTTAATTAGAGGCTTTAAATGACGTTTCTTTTATATACCATTACAGAAACGCATTAATTATATTCTTAATTCCTTCAATTACGTCATTAAGTCCTTAAATTACGTTATACTGGTCCTACTCAGTCTCATAATATTTCCATATGCCAATATTAATATATGAACTCTTCCCTGGATTTTATTGATCACAGTAAAATTTATTGCCGCTTGTGGCTAAATTGTAACTTAACAAATCCCAAGCATTACGTGTTCAGAAGCTGTACTTAAACCCATTATCTTGATGTCACAAGACGCAGCTGATCCGATATCCAATAGCCTCCCTCACTTGGAGACAAATTAAATTCGAATACTGATTATGTAATCAAGACTGACACTTCAATGCACATCTGTGCTGTGCGCTATTTCATCTGTGATAATCAACTCTACGGCATCAATATAGAGTGCTAAATCAACACTTGAGCCCACTTTGATGATACTGCAGAACTAACAGATATACACGGAGCTCATAGTAATACTTTAGTAAATTGCAAGGGATGAACAAAGAATTTGGGATGACAAATTAAATTGTGAAAACGTCTGACACTTTGGTGACTACAACAATTTTATTGAGTGATTGAAGTTTTATAGATTCAGACAATAAAATTCTGTCTCGTATTTAAACCAAGTTTTTTTTGTGGGTATTTCGGGGATTATGACTAGGGTATAAAGTCGTTCCAGAATGTTCCAAGATCTGAATTAACGTACCTTCATGTAAATTATGATATCGATAGAATAGCTTCGTCCCAAAACTGAAACCTTTTCGACGATCGTTTACCATAGTAGAGACAGAGACAAAGACAAAGCTTGTGGTTGTGATATCCATTGCTTTTGGCAGCTGTTTATTTGCAGCAATGTTTAATTTACATATGATCATATCGATCTCTAGACTTCGCATCTCAGCGCATGATCAATTGCGTGCAATTCCAGTCCCAAATATTTTTTCATACAATTTTACAAACCATTGTTCTTATCAGTTTAAATAACTGTCGCTATCACACCAGATGATGATAATATCAAATTTTAGTTTTTTTTATATAAATATCAAAATCTCACGAAAGATACAAACGACCTGTATAAAACAAATGAAAGTAACTTAACAAACTTTCGAAGTTAAATTGGTACAATATAATAAGTTGCTAACAGAAGAAACAATAACGACCCATTGCAAAGCGCAAGATCTAGATCAGATAAAAGTTATCCAAGTTGAGACCGAACAAATAAAACAAGGAAGCCTCAGTTCTTCTATAAAACATTTTATAGTACCCTCGTTTGATCCAAAGACCTTTTGCTGACCGCAATAAATGCCACGGTAAAGAGATAAAACTTAGATTCCTTTGCGGTTCAAAGTCGGTCAAGTGACTTCAAATGTAATGAAAATCTTTAGGTGCGCTAGGGAAATTTATTTCTTCGATTAAGCTTCACTTCTTTTGTCGTGTGTTTTGAACACTAAATTTCATCTGAACCATTGATTCCTGTGTTTACTGGTTGTCGGTGAATAAATCTCCTTTGCCTTTGAATACGGTATGTGATTCGCGTAAAAAACACATTAAAGGAATACGTACAAAAAAAACTTAAACGTTTCTCCTTTTATTACCTGCCCCCTTTTTATGCATAGATTATATTTTGAGCTTAGTTTAACAAGAGTACATGAACAATTTAATTATATTTGCTTAGGAACAACCCACTTAATTAAATAAATCAAATTATTAACATTTATATGAAAATGAGATAAAAAAAAGTATTTTTTTTATCTCATTTTCAATATCATTCAATATTTCGAATTTATGCCAAATGATTTATAGCACCACAAGCTTGAAGTTGTAATAAAATACCGTGATGGAACCTGCATTTGTTTACAAATAAATTGGTAGACATGGTGATTCTATGAATTTCGTGTATTTTGTTATAGTGTGATTCAACCGTCTAACACGATAGAAGTGGCCCTGCCTCTTACGCTAATGGTAGCGGGTTCAATCCACGTAGGCAACAAAACATCTGTGAACCGACATATATACACATCATCACGCCGAGTCCCTCACGAGGTAAGCATTTAGACCTATTTCACTTCATCATTCGAAACATCAGTATGATATGCATATTTGTACATCTGTGTGCAGTTTCACTAAAATAAATTTATATTTATTTTAGTGAAACTGCACACAGATGTACAGTTTGTTTCCAATGCAAAGCTCTTCATTGTGCGAAGGCTTGACATTTATTTCACTTGGTTGTAAATATTTGAAGGTTATGTTGCTTTGTACACCACGAAATATAATCGAGATATGTTCACACAAATTGGTTCCGACAGATATATATTCAAATAGCACATATCTCATGCATTATAAGCAGCAGCTTGGGCGGGTCAGGCCGGGCCGGCGATTGATCCTCTCATATTATTCAAAGTCGCGACTTCTGTGCCGGTTGTTTGCACAAAAAATATTTTTCCGCAGTGTTTACTCTGTGTTGTACAATGTTTACACTGTTCTACATTTATTGTTGATATTTTTTCATATCTTTCTATGTTGAACATAGTATGACTTGGTTTTTCCAAATTAATTATAATGTTTTACCAAAACATTTTGAGACCCACTATTTGTTGAAATCTCCGAAGTTACAAATTGTTTTTTATTATTAAACGACCGCTCTTTCTGCTCTTCACGCATATGAAGCATAGCGCGTGCTTTTTTTTGAGAGTATATTCTCTTTTCATAATAATCTTACAGAACCTACGACCAATTGCGAACCACGTGAAAGTTACGAAAAAAAATATATGAATTTCTATAACCCGAACTTCGTGCCGAAATATTTGACCCACATTACAAATAGATCAAAGTGCTCCAAATAGCAAGTAATCTTTTATAAGTACGTATTAGTATACCTTTCTTGATCTACAAACAGAAATATTATATGCTAACCACAATACATCACGGGTCATATGACCATCAACAAAACACAGTTTAGGATTTCGCGGTTTGGAATGTTAAGGTAAATCTGCGGTATTTTCAGAAACATTAAACGAATGTGGTTTTTTAAATGCTCTCAAATAATGGGTCACTCGTCAGACTTTGCGGTACTTAGTTGATTATATATTTGATGTCAAGATGATTGGAGTACCTAGGTACTATTACTTGCATCGTTATAATATTATGTTTGTCAGACAAGATATTATGTTTTAAAATATTCATTGACACATATTTAATAATATGGTGTTGGTTATATAATATTAGTCCACTATATAAGAGCGTGGTGGCCGATTGCTTCGACTAGTAAAGAGAGGTAGGGCATAACGGGTTTCGCGTTCGAATTCGGAGCTGCCCGATTGGGGCAGGACTTCCACCTTACAGAAGTCCGAAGCCAAAAAAAAAAATAAAAAAAAAAGTAGTTGCCTGCAACAGAAATTGCAAGTTCGATTCCTAACCGCACCAATGAGTTTTTCTGAGCTTAATTACAGTTATTAGTAACACAATGACCTTACGGATGAAGGAAAACATCAAAAGGAATCTGCATGCGTTTGAGAAGAAATTCAAATGCGTATGCGTAGCCGTGCTTGAGTAACGCCGATGAACCTGCCATCTGTCACATTAGCAGATAAAATATATCTCTGGTGGAAAGTGGGTAGGTGGGTACTCCCTATACAGCTCTTCCTCCCCCTACGGGGACCCTTGTGGGCCGGGTGAGGATATGATATAATATATTCAGCATTTCGTTTACATGCTAAGTATTTAATATGTTCAAATTCATTCTGGTAACACAACTGAGAATATATTAAGTTTAATATCCGTACTTTGCGTATAATCAGCATTATATATAATGTATTTAAGTCGTATAAATGTTGAGGAGATATTAGAACAATTTGTAGAAATCTCAGCTGTGCGACTCACCGATAAAACGCTTAGTCTATACAGCTGTGGTTCGTCTAAAGCGAAGTTCCAGGTTGTGGCTGAGATTCGCTCCGCAAACCCTTTTAATGTGGTACAAGTTACAGAATATATGATAACTAACATGCACTCACTTTCCATCAGATATATACTTAGCTGCTAATGTGACAGATGGCGAGTTCATCGGCGTTACTACGACTATAGATACGCTTTTGAACTTACTCTCAAACGTTCATAGGGATACCTATCTCTATGTATTTCTTCGCCGTAAGACTCTTGGCGTGGCTAGTCACTGTACTTAAGTTCAGAAAAACTAATTGGCACAGTCGGGATCCGAACTTGCAATCTTTGTGTTGCAGGCTTTGTGTTGCAACTATCTAATCGGTGACCACAGCTTATATATATTATACAATTTAAAAATTAAAACATTCATATATATCATGCTGGGTTGCTAACGGGTAACGAGGTAGGTAGAGAAAGAAGAGCGCCAGTTTTCTCAAGATTTACATACATACCTCTTTCGCTAAGTATAAATCTATAAAGACCTATAAAGAGTAAATAAATTAAACAGAACTCTTATGACTTAGTATGTAGTAATAACGACAGCTTTACCCATAACAGCTTCGTTGGCTCGTTACGTCTTTCGTGCATCAAGTGAATAAAGTTTTCTTTGACGTATTTGCATCGACGATATACCTCTACTGCCTCAGACTTCGTGTTCATAATGTCTGTTCTATTCAGTTCAAGAAAATTTGCAATCCTATTGAAAATATTCATAGGTAATACTATAATATTTTTTATGTTGTGTTCCAGCACGATGAATAAGGATTCCAATAATGAGCTCCTTGGGGAGGAGGGAGGATTGTTATAGTGTATTGGCAGCAGAGAGATTAGTCCCGTTATGTTGTCAACTCCAAGCATAGAGTGGCAATGCGCAATTGATACTTCGATATCGTGAGCGTAAATAGGCTACGGCAACCGCTTTCCATCAGTTGGGCCATATGCTTGTTTGCCAGTCTTGTTTTATAAAAAAATTAGCAAATCTTATATGTGTATATTCGAAACCTCTTGAAGACTTTTGTGAATATGGACCTTGCGAAATGATTTGCGACGTTAAAATATATATTACAATTTTACATAATATTTAATAAATCTTTAATAAAAAAAAACACTGATATACATAAGAATTGTATCCTGATCATGAAAATATAAACCGGGATCCTGTTCACATAGAACCTAATATGATAAATAATTGCTATAATATCCTCCTCATCATAAATATCTTCCTGGGAAACAAAAAATCCTTGATCAAACCTTCTTATTATTATGTTGTCAGGGTTGAGACAGGAAGTATAAATACGTCAGTTTTAGGGTAGCGTATCAAAGGTTCGAAAAACAAAACGAATTGAGACACAGGGTAAGATACATTATCGAATATAGAATATATCTTCTCGCCTTCCCACAGGGGTACCCGGGGTACATTTCGCCGGAGATATATTTTACGGTACTAACGTGACAGATGGCGAGTGCCGTTTCTCAGTCACATATATACATATGTGTTTGTATTTAAAATTGGTCAAATATTTTATCTGTAAGTAGTTAGTTTCAAATGTTCTTTATAAACATTGTTAATTGTTCCCAAAAGTAAATAGGTTTCCTCTAGATGTTTTCCTTTACCTCAAAGCTCGTGGTGTGACTAATCACTGTATCTCATTGGTACGATTGGGATTCGAACTTGTAATCTTTGTGTTGACACTGTATCGGATAGAGGTTCTGCAGTAAGTAAAGTCTCCACAAAAAAGTTGTGCTGCTAGGAGAAGAAATGCGCTTGAAGATAATATTACTAACACACCCACCCACCCCAGTCACATTTGGTAATGTTCGATTGACAGTCTGGGTGATGAAGCATAGGATAGATATGCTTGTTTACCTGCTTTGTTACACAATATGCAATTTTTACACAAACTTAATAAAAAATGCCCTACGGAACCCAATACCGATCCCACTTATCAAGCTTTTATAATGTACGTACGCTAAATTACGTTATTCTAGAACAAATTTCGCGAAGCAATTACGTACGTATGTAATTAAAACCCGAGGCATCTGAGTTACGTTGGAATGTAGGGAATGGCGGTGGATTGTGCCCCATACCCACGACCATTTGTGTACTGACCCAAAAGTGACCTTACGAAGTTTCAATTAAGTTGAAATACGTTTTTGTTGTGTTTCTCGCGAAATATCATGGTAGTTATATCGTGATGTGTTAATTCGCGTAGCGTAGCACAAACTTTGACGGTAAAATGTTTAGTATTGAATTATATTTAAAGTACTAAAGCTACTTTCACACAGTTACATATGACTCCACTTTGTGACACTTGAAAGGCGTGGAAGGCGGGAGGATATATTATTTATTATTACATATGACTCCATTCTTAATATATCATTAATTTATCTGCCTCTGATAGCCGTTGTGGCTTAAGTAGTCGCCTGCAAAGTCGATAGTCTGCACCAACAAATTTATTGAAGCTTACAGTACCCGTAGTCATTTGACACACCACAAGCATTATTTACTGCAAAGGATACCATTATGAACATAAAAACCTGCATGCGCGTCTGAGACGAATTTTAAAGGCAATCTAAATTCGTGCCCGCGATACAGCGACAGACTCGCTATCTACGTCGTTTGCACCTCAGTATGTCTCTGATGAGAAGTTAGAGTCAAATTATCAGTCAGTATTCAGATGATACTGACTGATAATTTGTATCATTACTTTTTCTCGAGTTATTAAATATCTCTTTTGAATTTAACTTTTGAACATAATATTAGCACTATTATGTATATAAGACACGAATGCTTCTTCCAGATAGATCAAAGGAATAAAACAAATTTCTAATAGTAATAGTAGTAATTTACGAATAGTACAATTCAGCCAGCTTATAAATCCCGAAACTGAGATGCCCGCAAATGAACATTGTTTTGTCTAGATATTTGGTTCCGTTTGTAGAGCAAGCCCCTACCCCTACCATGAGCCACATAAAATATTTTTTTACGACATAATTTTTCAAAGTGGTCATATTTAAGGTATTTGTAAAATCTGAAGATGAAGAAACAAAACCTTCCAAACACAGGTAATAGATATAATAGATATATTTATTATTGTAATCGGTATCATTGGTATACCATCGTATGCTACACGTTTGAATATTCTTTCTACAACTGGCGGGTGAGCTGACTGTATTTGCTTTCAAAGCGTGCTCTATCGGTGGTATATATATATATGTATATATATATATATATATATAGGAGATCCCACTCATCACGAAATCTCAGGAACTATGCGGCCGATTGACTTGAAATTTGGTAGGAGTATTCCTTAGGCGGTATAGAGATCAGCTAAGATTTTATGAAACTCAACTTTTTAAAAATTAAAAAAATATATTATTTGGAGAAGCAATAGTTGAAAAACGTGTTTTTTTTTACTTTTTCACCCGGGCGAAGCTAGTGTTATATAATTGAATTTAACTATAGTAGCAACTTAATTAGATATGTGCATCGTTAATCTTTCACTTAATCTCTTTCCGGATTGGCTTAGTTATGACGACTGGCTGATGAATGGCGGTCTGATGAATGGCGATCTTATATGCAAAGCTCCGATGTCCTATGATCGCTGATATTACGAATGTAATGAGTACTTGTCTTTATACTTAAGTATTGAATGTTCTAGGCACTCATACGAAAGTATGACGGTCATACTTTGTGGTATTCGTACCAAGTTAATAGGGTTACTTGTTTGCTAGGTAACATGGGAATGAAATGGTCTTCACGACATAAGAGTTCACCTCCTTAGTTGGAAAACTATTTCTTTTCGCCAGATTTTTACTTAGTTCTTAGTGTGTCAAAGCGCGTCTACCTTTTTCTCTGAAGCATTTGCCGTCTGCAAATCTTTGAATTTCTTAGCTAATTTATGCAACCTGCCGATGAAGGTGTTAGTGAAGTTTTCTTACACCGAAATATTCGTAGTTGAAAGGTCAGTCAGGTCTTATACCTGGAAGAATCTTTCGTACATTGGATTATGAGCCTGCAAACTTAATTGTGACTACTTAAGTCACTGGGCAATGGATATTTCGCTTCATTTAGTCATTATATCGAGAAAATGGCAGACAGTAGTGGCGGCATCCAGCTGCGTCGGCAAGTCGCACAATTATGGAAACAGTACCGCCAGAATGCGCAACTACGAAGCGCTTCGCGTGAGAACCTCACTGTTAACGCAAGCTAAACGAGGATATCATAAAAGCCGTATCGCGCTCCTTAGCGCGGATACAGTACATTTAATTTATAAGAAAATATTTTAACTTTAGCTTAATTTTTTTCTTGTTATCGCCTATTTGCTTTAAAGCTCTTGTACTACAGTACCGAGTCCTTGAGTTTTGTCTTGTGCATTTGACATTAAATCGGAACGTACTTTTCGAAGGTTCACATATGGTCTGGTTCCTTAAATCCCGTGAATACAAGGGCTTGACTCATCCATAAAAAAGAAACTATATTAGATGTGGGTTAAAATTATGGATAATGTAATTTAAGTTATAAACGCCTTAATAAATTACCACAAAAGCTGAAACTGTGAAATGTGAATGAGGAGAGGTATACTAATACATACATACATACCATAACGCCGAGTCCCTAACGGGCTAGGCAGAGAGAAAAGTGCGTCAATTCTCTCTGGACTTGCATACCTCTAATAATAAGTAACAATTAACCTGTAAAATTATTTACTTTATTTAAAAAAAGCAATATCGTGTTTTTTGCCTTGACACTTTGTTTAACAAACAAATTCATGAATAACCATTTTCAATATTGTTTTAACAACTGTGTAAATTGAAGAAAACACATCCAAATGGCGTCATAAATTCAAGCCACGATGCACCCAAGAACTAAAAACTAGTTACGAAGTAAAAGTTCTGACGACGGACTACTCGTAGCACTGCTCTATGTAATTAAACACCAACTGCAAAGTCAGGTGCAGCCACATGAATATTCCAAAGGTGACTGGAACCCAACTTTGAACGGATGCCACTGAATACTGCCCGTGTCCTTATTATGTGCTATTTATATTGTAATCACTTTCATAACTTGGACTTTTGTTCGTGCATGAAGCGAAAATCGTGATGTGGAATTTAAACAGAATTATTTAACATCCTATACATGTAACAGAAGAAATATCTATTGATTTTATAGTATTTACGTAGACGTTATTTCTATTTTTTACGACTCGTATGGGTATCATACGCTTTTCTAATTAGGGCGGAGTTACTCTCTTAGCAGCATAAGGGACAGAATCAGATGATTTATTCCACCGTAAAGCTCATGGTGTGACTAATCACTGTACTTAAGTTCATTAATAAGTACAATTGGGATTGCAACTTACAACCTTTGCGCTGCAGGCGACTACTTGAACCACTTGGCCACGTCTGCTTTGAATGTATTCATCACGCTAGAAATGCTTCTAGCAAAATACTCTAGGCGAGTATGTTATTATCTATCCCCCTTTATCGTTATCTCTTTTCCGAATGCTTTGGGTATAATATATGACTTTTAGCATGTTCGTTCACACTAAAACCAGCAGCAATACAGAAAGGTCACACTTTCACAGCTCCAATGAAGAACTCTCATTATGCTATTGTTGTAATGTCGGGACTAGTGTACCGTGTAATAGTTCACACGTCGTATTCACACGATGATGCTCGGCATGCTTGCATTGACACAGACAATGGTATGGGCTTCAACCTAAACGCAGATTAGACATTTGTTATATGTCGTAAATGGTTTTAAACAATAACAATAAATATAAGATTGATGCTGTACACGTCTGCAGCCTTAAACACAAAATTTCGACACGCGATCAGAGGTAGTTGAAAATTGATATTTTTTCTTTCTTAACACATCATCACGCCGAGTCCTTAACGGAGTAGGCGGAGAGTATAAGGCCTCAGTTCTCTCTAGACTTACATACCTCTTTCGCTTCGTTCACATTCATCAGTCTCTACATACATGCTGGTCAGTTTCGAGTACTCTTGACGTTCCCGTCCTTGAGCGTCCGATCAATTTTATCTAGTTGGAACGTGGTCTTCGTCTGCTTCTTCTTGCACACACTTTCTTTCTTTCTTAGTAATATATAATTAAGTTTATTTTCTCATCTAAAATGCCGCTAGCGCTAAAGACGGTCTCTTCGGTAAGTGAAAGAGAATAAGAAATTTTTAATGTCAATCCATATTTATCCATTACATAAATGCCTATTCATTTACAGTGTGTGCATATCTTTAACAAACTACCCTAACAGCTTGGTTGAAATCAGTGTTTACATCCCTTGTAAATATAGTATATGCATACTTAGTTTAGATCATATACAGAGCAAAAATGCATGTGCATATATGTCCCATATCACAAATGAGACACTATTTCCAAATTGATGAATATTTTAAGAAATATTTATTTATAAGTATTTATTTCCATTTACATATTTCTAAAAACTTTAGAATAATATATAGTCACTATTCACGCCTTCCCACAAGGGTCCCCGAAGGGGTAGGCAGAGGTGTATAGGTAGTACCCATACACTTGAACACACACATACCACACCATATAAAACTTTTGAAATGGTATAAAATAAATGAAACTTGCATTTTATGCAAATAATTATAATAATTCTGAAGAATTTACAAATAATATATATACAGTTTTCCGAATTTGCTTATGTAGTACACATAAGCAAATTCAGAAAACTCAAAAATTAAAACCAGCTAGTTCATGCATGATATAAAATGTCGCAGGGAAGCTACCATGAGTCACAATGGAGAAGAGTTCTTTGATAAATCACCCTCGTATTACCAGTAAATATTAGTGAAACTTTCCAAATAATTACAATGCGAGGGATCGACGTGAGAAGTGCACTTCATAATAATGACGTGCCGAGGGGACGTTATAAGAGATTTAAAGGAACTGAATATGCAACGCCTTTATTTATATAATTTTTAATTCGGTCAATTGTAATCTGAATATATGAATAGACACGTACTATTAGGGAATGACAGGAAATATTTAATGTATCTATTTTCACTCCTTCCGTCAAGGGTCCCCCCGTAGGAGTTTGTAGAGGTATAACAAAACCATCATTTCCATGGCTGTGTTTCGAATTACGCCTACAAAATTTTAAATGAAGACTCAAGCCCCAGTGGCTTAAACCGATATTATTTTTAATTATTTACTAAAAAAAAAAGTGATCTATCACACCATTGGTTGGGCGGCTGAGAAAATCATCGTGAGAAACCTGCTTACGTTTAAGAAGATAATAAACGTATTATAAACTGCCACGTTGCCACCTAAATGTATCTCCACTGAAAAGAGGCCCTATTTATTTATTTATTAAGACTAATATATAGCATACACCCTGTTAGGGCACAGCAATCAGAGAGGCACTACTGACGCCTGTGCCTACCCAGTTCGGGAACTCATTTGGAAAGGTGTAAGAGACAATAAATGTAAATTTTCCAAAACTCTTCCAATAACAAGTCTTAATACCAACATATCTTTATCCATATGACGTATCACGCTCACCAAACACACTCTAGTACATTACTCGTTAGACACACATCTGTGGTCAGAATCACAGCACATCAGCCATCATAAGAGGCTATCTGAAGGAGATTCGTATAAAGCAACACCAGGAGAGGAATAAATACGAGAAATACTTACATAAGTATACGTTATTCATTAATACACAAAATTTGTCTACTTAATTAAAAGAAAGTAGACTGAGCGCGATGGGCATTTGTTTTCAGGATAGCTCTTGCAAAGCGTGGGTAGATGCCATTAAGTTTCTCAAACTCAGTTTCTTAGTAACAAGTCTAAATCTTTACAAAAATATGACAAGAAATCGTCCCTTATAATCATATTCAAACTTCGCTTCTATCACACTTTGTTGCTTAACCTAAGTTCGGTAACGTGGGAATAGTACCTCCGGTGTAGCTCGTGTGCTTATAAGCTACAATAAACGCTTAACACCCCACTCTTGTGTCGTATTAACAAACAATAACCGTCTTTTTACGCAAATGTCCTATCAAGACGTCTTATTACAGCTTTACAAAGGTAATATTATAATAACAAGCTATTAGCCACCTCAGTGAATTTACGCGGAAACCAAGATTTACTTGACTCATCATACATATGTTTAAAATAAAAACTGTACATCTGACAACCCTTTGCTAAATATAAGGGTACTTAAAATGAAAAGGGTGATTACTGCGACGTAATCAAAGAAGACGGTATTCGCTTAGTGGTGTACAATTTCATTGTGCAATACATAATTTTAAGGGTATTTCAAAGTGGCACTATAATATTATCTGCAAAGGGAAAACAAAAGGCGCTGGACGCATCCTATTTTCCGATGATATAATTTTGGAAAAGAGTGGTGCCCGAGTGGTTCGAGTAGCCTGCGACACAAAGATCGCAAGTTCGAATCCCGACTGTACCAATGAGTTTTTATTGAACTTAAGTGCAGTGATTAGTCACACCAGGAGCTTTACGGTAAAGGAAAACATCGAGAGGAAACCTACATACGTCTGAGAAGCAATTCAAAGGCGTATGTATAGTCGTGCTTGAGTAGCTTAGCTTAAATTTTTTTTATTAAATTTCAAGTTTGTTATAAAGTTGACTTTCTCTGTCAAATATTTTTGATCACAATAATTCATCGTAACCTAAATTTCAAAAAGCGACGACAAATCTACAGTACATACATTTTTCATGTAAAATTTTTCAAATTCAGGATGTGAGACCCTGTCCAGTTTTTTAAGACAGGGAAAATATAGAAGACTTTTCTTAAATATTTGTAAATATTCTTGATTATAATGAAAATAAATCTCAAGATATTATTTCTCAGAGTAAACATAGGCACTTAGCGAGCTAAATAATTTCAATGGGTATCATAAAAAAATATGGGTTTGTATTTGTGGCGAGAATTATAAATAGCTCTTTTGATATTGGTTGATCCCCATACGAACCGGTTACATTAGTTACAACTTAGTGGATTTTAGTAGATACAACTATAACTTACTTCATTTGGGATTCAAATCAACTCAAGTTCAACGAGTATCGATCGTTATCGACAACAACAGAATATATGGTACCGAAGAGCTATGTTTGAGCAGTGGTGGTGGTTGATAATTATGATGCTTGGATCGTTTTTATGATTACGTGTTATCTTAACAAATCATAATTAGTTTTCACATTAGTCCTATGTAACGTATTCCACCCGAAAAGGCAACCAGGTTTAATCCTATCTGCAGTTAAGGTACCTACGTTTATAAGGCACGACCCCATATAGGAAAACTCACAAAAAAATCCTATGAGGGAGCAGCTTTTACTTTTCACTTACCAAACTTTTCATTATTCACATTTAACTGCGGCGCCTTGTAAATATTTTCCAGTTACAATCATCCGCTGCAATGTAACAACAAAAATGTGTGACGATAACTTTAGGTTTGTAACACTTGTAATCATTTAAAGTGCGCAGCCTACAATTGTGCTTGGTCTATTTTATAATATTCAGTTAACCCCAGTATATTATTGTAAGTTGTCACGAATAGTCAATATGTGTAATTATTGGTACTAGTCACGTACGCAAATGATAATATGAAACCGTCGGTATAACAAAGGATCATAATGTGACAGGACCTGCAACATGATGACCTGTCTCTAGGAATTACTAAAAATAGAAATTGGTATTAGTCATCCCTTGTCGTTGCACTGTGCTTGTTGAAAGTCAAGCTGCGGAAACTATCTGTTCCGGTAATCCTGATGATAACAACTCCATTGGATTTGATCGGGATATACAAGTAATACCTTGATGGTAGTAAAGGACTTACACAAAGTCTCAGAAGTACTAGTAGAGCTTAATAAATGCAAAATGAACCAGGTTACACCAAGCTGTTCCGGTGGTCCAGTGGTCCGGTCGGACATCTGTATGCAAATGCGTCGGACACAGCTCGCGCCGCAAGGTAATCGCTACCTGACCTATCTGCTTGCTCTGCCGCATACAAACTGTGTTTTGGTTAACTACGCTCATGTACCTTCTACAATAACTAAGTCAATCTTACTTAAGTGCTTAATGGGCAAATATAAATACATTATTTTATAAAATACTTAAATGACGCACTATTAGGATAGAATACAATTGGCATTAAGCCGCCGTGGTGGCCGAGTGGTTCGAGTAGTTGCTTGCGATGACGATTATCGCAAGTACGAATCTCGACTGTACCAATGAGTTTTTCTGAACTTAAGTACAGTGATTAGTCACACCACGAGCTTTACGGTGAAGGAAAACATCGAGAGGAAACCTGCATACGACTGAAAAGCCATTCAAAGGCGTATGTATAGTCGTGCTTGACGTAACGGCCATGGACTCGCCATCTATCACGTTGGCACCTAATATATCTCTGGCGGGAAGTGGGTGTGTGGGTATTACCTATGCCTACCCCTTCGGGGACCCTTATGAGGATTTTACTTAAATGCTGAATGGGCAAATAAAACTATATAATTTTATAAATTACATAAATGGCATACTATTATTTGAACACAGTGGCCACTATTATGTGGACACAGTGAAGACTATTATATAGACACAGGACACACAATCGTTAACAAGCGAGCATCTTTGTTGTAATATCTTAGCTCACCCACCTATCTACCTCAAGGAACCTCACCTATATACTACACGTATGCACTGTAGCTTTAAGCAAACATGATACTAGGTGAAACTAGGTAAGCTAGATGGAAGCTGAAGAGTCCTTGCGCCTGTTGAATGAAGAAGTGAGATATCCGAAACTAAATTCCCTTTAATTAAACAGAAAATCTATTTTCAAAAATGTGTATACATTTTATATTTTACTTGTGACTTTAGCGACGTCAAAATTTTAGTTTATTTACTTATGATCCATAGAATATTTCGAGCTGTCATTCTCCATGAACCTGCTACCTGCAAACATATCTTGTCCGTGGTCGTGAATTGGAGGTTTCATCAGGTTTATTGGGTAAATGCCAAATTCTATATATAAACCAACACAGACCAAATTCAATGAGCACCAATTTACGGATAAGAATCCATTTCACTACACTCCAGTTTCGCTCAAAGGTGCATCTCAAGAGGTAAAACTTCACCAAAGCACTCGATGTTCGGGCGTTGAATTTTGTATGAAATAGCAGATGTATTCGCATAGAATAGGAATAGATGATATTTCCTACTTCGCTTGCGTCTGCCGCATAAAATATGGAAGCCATATTTTCTTTCAGACTGATATCAATTTTACGATCTTGCTTTCTATCGATTTTAACTTCACCGTACTTTGTGGCGAGTGGAATATTTGAGAAGAATTGAATGGCATTAATACTACTAAGTCAGTGGACTCGCCGTCTGTCAGGTAAACCTACATACCTATATATATCTCCGACTAAAAGAGAGTGTTGCTACCGCATTTGTGTTAATGCTTCTGGGAGGTATGAAGTCATATAAAATTCATAAAAAATATCTCTCTCTCTGCCTACCCCGTTAGGGACTCGGCGTGGCGAACCTAACTTTATCAGCCCAAGTCTTCACTCGCAGTATTTGACCCATGTCTAAATTCTACACTTTCTCCAGTCAGACGAAGGCGACGTCAGGTGGCTCTGTGAAGTAAGCCATATAAGACTCATGCATGTGGATGAGAAACTAAAGAAGTCTGTAAGACTAAGGAGGACTGGCGCTCTATTCTCTCTGAGTACCCTGTAATGGCGTTATACCATGTAGGTGTATGTATGTTTTTTATGAACGCAAGGAACTTCACATTTGGTAGTAAATTCTGCAAGACTAGTCATTCAGTTTCTTTTCCCCCAAAGCGAAGTAAGATTTTACACATTTAGTTTAGTTTAGTGACGTAGTTATATTTTTATTTTGCTACTTTTTATTTACATAAAGACATGTCATCACGCCGAGTCCCTAATGGGGTAGGCAGAGAGTATAGACCGCCAGTTCTCTCTTGACTAATTTTTTTTTATTAATTAGATACTGAAATTTTGTTTATCACATATATATAGGATATATATCATATATATATTTAGGTTTTGGAACAAATATTTTTCCTGTAAGACGTTAGTTACAACTGTTTTTGTATATATATATATATAAGCTTTTATATAATATACATTCATTATTAGTAGAACGGCAGTTAATAGTGACTAAAGCTAAAATGCTAGCGATAGATGACTGTGACTGACATAATATTCCTTAGGGTTTCATCAAAGAGAATCGAGTTCTAAATGTACTCGATATTCCATTCCGTTTAGTTTATGCCAAAAGCAGCCGAATCAGCGTAACACCGGTATGTAAATCAAACTCGACTGACATTCAGAAAGTGTATGCAGTACGTGCCCCAGCGCCGCAATGCAATTGCTTGTTACCAACATAACGAAAGCCCTAACTACACCTCATATCCTATGTAAAGAGCCCACTGACCTAATAAATGCATAGATGAGACGGGTCAAGATTTAATGGACGGAAACTCTCTTAGTGTTCACTGAAACTAAATTTTGGTATGCAACTTTGATCAGTGCTTTGAGCGTTCATTTAAAATGTATTCTTTCTAGTTCATGCGACTCCATAAAAGACATGCATTCGTATGTCGATGGAACAAGTATCAAAAACATAAATTCATCAAAACGTTATTAATTGTCAATATATTATGATTTATTTATTACAAGTACAACCACATCGTGCTTAAGTAGAACATGAAAATGGCAAGTTTGTATCCCGACTGAGTTTTACTGAACTTTAGTAAAGTGACTAGTCACCAGCCTGAAACCTGCATACGTTTGATTCAAAAACGTATGTATAGTTGTGATTGAGTAACGGAGTGTACTCGCCATCCATCGCGTTGGCATGGCACCTAGCCAAATCGCCTACCCCTTGGGGGACTCTTTTTTAAAAGCGTGAAGATATATAATAACATACTTTACCAACTAAACGATTTGGGAAATGTGTAAAAAAGTAATACACTAACAGTAACTAATATTAAATAGTTTCTAATCGTACCTGCTAAGTGTATCATGGAAAATATTCAATTGTTTTGTATAAGAATTTTATGAAGGGGTGACTGTAAGCCTATTAAAGCCAAGAAAGTATCGTCTGTCTATTAAGAAACGATCGCACTTTATTAGACTCGTATGTTCATGGAAAAACCATAAAATACTAAGTGAGCGATTGGTTTGTTCCAAATAATTGATCTATTAACAATAGCATCATTATCATTTCTCTACTTGTTTATAATAAGGAGACTAAGGGACAATAGCTGTGTAAGCTACCTACGCTCGCCGTAGAAGTTTTTCAGAGAGTACAGTATGGAGTTCTTCAAGAGGGTTAAGATTCCTGCAAGGTCGGCAATACGCGGGAGATGTTGTTGACTATCCCCTTGTGAGGCAGGCGTTCATAGGGTGCAGTAAACGCTTACCACCAGGCGGGCTGCATGCTTGTTCACCAAATAGGCTTAAACAGCTTTGACCATATTAAACGGATATTGTTTTTGTTATAAGTGTATCGCAAAGCTGTAATCTGTGACAATGGGTATGATTGGACTATTGAACTTGTCCTGAATATTTGTCATTATGTAACACGTTGATGGACAACCAAAAATAATACATAATATACCAAGTATTAGGAGAGAAATATAAGATGGTTCCATATATGATATTAGAACCAGAAACTTTCTATAGGTTTTCTCATAATTTATAAGTAGAGTTTCTGTTTTTTTTCAACGTATTAGACTCAGTGATTTTGGAGATAAGGGGTGAATAAACTTGTTTATCATAAAATTAAAAAAGGTTTTCACAACGTACCCCTTTCTTTCTATTTTCTCATTTAGAACGTAGCGCGCAGACATGGAAGGCTATGAAGATGATGCCGAGACGAACTAGACATGCACTATAAATGGCACTTGATCAGGGTGCAGGAAGCGGAGGGAGGGCCTTAAGAGGAAGGCAGTGGAACATAGATGGCTACAAATAAATTAATAAGGAATAATAATTGAGACCTAAAAAGTAGACTCCATGCTTAAAATTAATTTTCTTAGTTTGGGTCACCAACTCAACAACAACCAACACAATGTGTTTCAATTCATCAGTCCAGTAGTTCTGGAATATATTCTAATAAGAACGGAATTATATTGGCTGTGACGGACTGATTACAGACAAGAGTGATTCAATAAAGGTTCCG
Source organism: Drepana arcuata (assembly GCA_016069955.1). Lineage (NCBI taxonomy): Eukaryota > Metazoa > Arthropoda > Insecta > Lepidoptera > Drepanidae > Drepana > Drepana arcuata. Next base: position 38,026 of record JACCPG010000587.1, read on the forward strand.
AGCACATGTACATTTCTTGCTTATCATACTTGTGTGGTCAAAAAACATGTCCTAATCGTCCTCTAGACACGAGACAATTAGTTCCACGAACTAAGAGTGCTGTTTGATTGAATCAAATTATTCTTGGTAGTTTAAATTAGGCTGAGTATAATATAACATTGAAATATCATTAACATTTTTACCTCTGAAGGCTCTTTTCATTACAATATAAAAATAATCCATTCAATGTATGTATTTTTCCTCGTTCTTAATTAGTAGCTAATTATTATTATGGAGATTTAAAAACCACTAAACATAGTCCAAGTTCCTGAGACAAAAATGTATTAAAAACACCCAACTATGGACTAAAATTGGACAGAACGCAGTCCATGCCTTTATAGAGGTAAAATTTTTTTCGCATCATATTTTTCAATATTTCGGGAGCGCTAAAATGACATAGTCAATATATGAACCTGACATCGAAACGTGCATAGTAATTAAAAAAAATTATAACATCAAAAATTAAGATGAAACCATAAACTCATCATCAGTCATAGAGAAAGACAGAGAAGATCTGAGGAGAGCGTGAAAATCTGAGACTTACTCAAATGAGTAGAGAATACAAGAGTACTGTTAACATTTCTAATCATAGAAGAGGAAACAATTATAGGACTTTTTGTACGATATGATTTAAAAAAATGCGTAAGAGTGGGAGACGAAGATCAGGCCTCTGAGGTTGATCTTCTAACTCAATAAAAGGTTGCGTATAATGAGATTTTACTGGACAGAAGCAAATGGTAAGTATTGCATGGTAAATGCCGTCGAGAGCCCAGCCCTCAAATGGATGCATCATGTATACCAACGTATAACTGCTATAACAAAGAACACAAGACAAACAGAAACAAAAGCCGTAATATGATATGCTAAAACGACATGGACAATTTCATATTTATGTTTCAAGCATTCCTTTCCAACAATTCCGAATAAAGTTATAAGCTCCTTGTTGTAAGATTAAGGTCAACTGAGATACCTTCGGTTATAAAATAGATTCACCAACACATACGTCATGCATTCTGAAGTGGGTTAGTTTGGGTAAGTACACACGGGTAACTTTCAGTGAATTGTGTTAAGCGGCGGGATAAAATGCTTTTGTACCCAGGAATATCCCTACCCGGTCCATTTTTAGACTAAGCTATTATCGAATGTAGCTGAATACAGGAAAAAAATCATCAAACTCGGTTTAGCCGCTTAGGAGGAGTTCAGTGTCATACACCCGCATAGAGGAATTATATTTATTGATAAAAATTTACAGTCTTTGCTGGCACCAAATGATTCGCATATGGCGCTTACACATAAATAAAATATTTTGTAACCTGGAATGGGCGAATAGTTTATGCTACTCATGACAGACATCGCGCAAAAAAAAAATTTGGATTCTGAATGATGTCATTATAACAATTAATTTAAATATTTGTATTTTTGACGCAGACAACAGAAGTGATGACTAACAACAACAAAGTAGTGTTAATTATTCCTCGTAATAAAAACCCATGACTTTTATATATTGAGCTCTAGCTGCGTAAAAACTAACGCCTTTGCTAGGTCTATGTGGGAAAAGATCACTATCAGACATTATATTCGCCTTCATCCGAACACTATATAATAAGCGGATTACTTCAGTATAATATTCAGTCGAACATTATTATTCATATTTGAAGTACCTACATTTTATTAAGTTAAAAATGTCGAGAGCGATTATTTTATTCGCATGCTTGGCATCTCTAATTGTGTGCTCAAGTGGTGGCAAAGGTAAGTTTCCTTACTAGTGTTTATTATAAATTGACGTATTATTAATTGTTTTAACCCTTATAAATATGCCTGAAATAAAATACATACATACATATCGTCACGCCTTACGGGGTAGTAAGAGAGAATAGAGCGCTAGTTCTCTCTAGACTTACATACCTCTTTCGCTTCGTCCACATTCATCAGTCTCTTTATACATGCTCGCCGGTTTCGAGTACTCTTGACGTTCCCGTCTTTGAGTGTCCAATCGATTTGATCTAGGTAGTTGAAACGTGCTCTTCCTCTAGCTCGTCTTACACACACTTTCGCTTGGTATATCTGTTTGGTCAATATTTTTAAATAATTTGGCAAATATAAGATTCCAGCGCCTTCCCATAAAGGTCCCCGAAGAGGTATAAGATAAGAGAGACGAAATATCAGATCAATAGGCAAGAACTGTTGTATATAATTACTATATCCATAGATCAATTTAATCCTTAAAGCAAACTACATAACACGTGACTTACTTTAAATTTCGCATTTTAAACCAAAATATACACCCATCACCATGCCTTTATTATCTCTCAGTCCTTAATTAATTTAGCAAAGAGAACTAGAGTACAATACTACAGACGCTTTACAGATTTATAGACGTCTTTCGGCACATCCACAATCATCAATGATGTATTGACGTCTGCTTCAAATATTCGTAATGAAAAAACTGCTTTGAGGTAAAAAGATAAGCGTGCAATTACTAAATAACACACGCAGGGAGTCAAAGCTCTGTGTGTATTTTTTACACCTTCCCACAAGGGTATCGGAAGGGGTAGGCAAAGGTGTAGTACCTACATACTCCCCTTTCGCCGGAAATATATTTTAGGTGCCAACATTACCGTTTTTTTAACAGCTTCGTTCATAACACCATGCAAATGGGACGATGAAAAATGTTTGGTATCATCTGCCCAATCGTCGGTCCCAATCATCGCTGCCGGCATCCCAGAACTTGGTGTACCAGTGGCAGAGCCATTGATAATGAAAGGAATCACATCAGAATTAGGCGGCTTGAAGCTCGGCTTTAAGGAGCTTAAAGTTGTTGGTCTTTCCAAGTGCCACGTTCACTCATTGAGGTGAGTATTAGCGTTAAATAAATTAAATGGTAGTAGACTTAAATTTACCAGGATTGTACTAAACTTGTAGAAGTAGTTGGCTGACTTGATTTAACAATGATGCCGTAGGTATACATTATACTCCCTACATAAATAAGTAATATGAAGTTTCTTTTTTTACAACAGGAGTGGCAAACAAGCATACGGCCAACCTGATCGAAAACGGTTACTGCAGCCTATTTACGCTTACAATACCGAAGTATCACTTGCGCGTTGCCACTCTATGTTTGGAGAGTATACTGTATTGGCAGCATAATGGGACTAAACCCTCTGCTATTTCTGCTTATTCACCGCGTAGGAACTCAACACAAAAATTGTGTTATTTGGTTACGGACTTCTATAAGGCAGCTCCAAATTCAAACGGGAAACCCGTTATGACCTACCTCTCTTAATTAGTAAAATCGTGGCAGCCGAGTAGTTAAAAAAGTCTGTTTAGAGATTGAACTCTGGTAAACAATACAAAGGATTTTTAGTCCTGAGCTTTACTAAAATGTTTTGCCACACCTTAATCGAAAGCTTTTCACCAAGCTAAGCTCTATTAACTAAGCTAAGCTCATTTAACTAAGCTAAGCTCATTTAACTAAGGTAAGCTCTTTTAACTAAGAAATTGATTTCTAATATATGGTATGGCTTGAAAAATATATTCAGTAGGTACTTGGCACATTCAAAGTGGCCTCGCCTCAGACCTGGTAGAAGAAGTAGTGGTAGCGAGTATGGACATATCCATCAGCAAACGTTTTTGTAATGAATATATCAATATTCATTACAAAAATCATTTCAATACATTACACATTTTATTACTTTTCATTACATTTTTATGTGTCTGGCCATGATTAACTGATACATAGATATGTTCACTAATTTAAAGACAAGTACATTAGTATGTATGTCTATCACTGATACAAAAGGGAGGGCTAGTATTATATATGGATGTCATCATCATCATATCATCACGCCGAGTCCCCAACGGGGTAGGCAGAGAGTATAGAGCGTCAATTCTCTCTAGACTTACATATCTCTTTCGCTTCGTCCACATTCATCAGTCTCTTCATACATGCTCGTCGGTTTCGAGTACTCTTGACGTTCTCGTCCTTTAGCGTCCGATCGATTTGATCTAGGTGATTGAAACGTGGTCGTCCTCTACCTCTTCTTACACACACACTTGCTTTGTATATCTGTCTTTGTATATATGGACGTGTTGATGATATAATACATATGAAATTGTTCTACCTTCAACAGCCGCGACAAAGTAAAATCGACATTGAGCATGGTGCTTGAATGTCCAATTGAAGCCTCGGGCCTTTACAAGATGGGAGGTAGTTTGCTTAGCTTACCAATCGAAGGAGAAGGAGCGTTTAACATTAAGAGCGGTAATTATACGTTGATATTTCTCACTCAACTACAAATTCACAATTCATCCGCAATTTCGTATATATATTCATACCGTCCCACAAAGTATTAAAATGGCAGGCACAGCTAAATATAACCCACATTCATCCAGATACACATGTATTGTAAGTCTGTCGACATCACTCCCAGCATGACAGCTCTTCATTTAAATAATTATTTAATATACATAAAAATAAAAAATAAAATTTACCTGCCGTTTATAACTATAGCAGGAACCAGGATTTATAGGATAAATAAATAATAAATGTATAAGGCTTCGTTGGTTGTAAATTTAATAATAAACAATTGATTATAGAAAAGCTGAGATTCTCATCAACGTCCGTACTCAAAGAAGTAGACGGTAAGGACGGTAAAAAGTACTGGAAAATTGAACACACGGACAGCTCTTTTGAACCTGTAGAAAACTTTATCTTCGATTTAGAAAATTTGTTTGGCGGAGATAAAACCAAAGGTAAGCAATAACGTTACTGAATTACTGACCAAGTGCGGTTCGGACCCGTGTACGTAGGGTCCGTACCATTATCTATAAAAGCGGCAAAACAATAATGCTGTATGTCTGTAGGTTTGTTATTGTAGCGGCAACGAAAATACATCATCTGTGAATTTCAACTGTCTAACTACCACGGTTCATGAGGTACAGCCTGATGACGGACGGACATACAGACAGACGGACAGCGGAGTCTTAGTAATAAGGTCTAGTTTTACCCTTTGGGTACGACGGAACGGTGAAAACGTACATTGTAACTGACGAAGGAATGAGATGGACGATATAGGGGGTACCTCCATAAAGATCCATATCTTCCCTAAGATGTTCCTAAATGGGTAGACAGAACTACCTATTTACGTAAACCAATAACCTATAATTATTATGTGTTTATGAGTGTGCGAGGATTAGCGAGTCTGTCACCGACTCTTTTAAACGACTTCCCATTAATCTCTTATTTTCTTCTCAGATAGTATGCAAGTGGTACGATGTTCTCATATTTAATTGATTACCTAACCAAAACAGCATTATAATCTACCTCACATTTTTTCAGCCGAACCAATGCTGAAATTGATTAACGAAAATTCGAAGACTTTGATTACGACACTTGGTAAACCAGTCATTGATGAGGTGATCGATGCGTGCTTAGATATCATCGGCAAATTTTACGCTGCAGTACCAACTGATGAACTTCAACTGGTCTAAAGAAGCAAACTTTTTAAGAGTTAAATAAACCATCTTGCCCTCGAGTCCTTCAAATGTTTACGTCATAATATTTTAATAGTTATTATTTTCTATTTTTGACGAGTTGGCACATTCAGTTCTGATCAGTAGAAAACCACAATTCTCTGCTTTTTTCTCTATAATCTATACAACCATAACTTTTTTACGATTAATAAAAAGTTAAAGTAAGAAATATTTCATTTTATTTTTAAATATGTTTCCTCCCCTAATAGAAACAAAAAATAATTAGACTAAATAGAGTAGTTATAATTACCCGAAACATATTCACTGAAACCACAAACGCGTAAATTGTTTAGTAGGCGTTAAACTGTAACGATAAAATACCACACAGCAACGACCACGAAATGTAAAGCAGGCTTTCCACTAGCCCGGAAATAACCATATACTATAATTATCACACCAATTAAATTTTACAGCAACCGTAACAGAAGCAAATCATAACTTCTATTTAATTACTGTATATATTTCTTATTTGAACATGTTTATGTTATTTGATACATTTGTATATATACATATGAATTTAATTACGGGTATAAAAGGTAATTGCTCAATCATTGCTTTATAAGAATGTTATAAATATTCATAGACGGACAAGAGCTAAGGACTTTGGTGGCAGAGGTTCGAGTAGTTGCCCCTCCAACGAATTTATTATTGTAAGTTCGACACCCGACTGTACCAAAGAATTTTTCTAAACTTCAGTACAGTGATTAGTCACGCCATGAGCTAAACGGTGAAGAAAAACATCGAAAGGAAACTTGCATACGCTTGAGAAGAAATTCAAAGGCTTATTAGTCGTGCTTCAGTAACGGCGACGAACCCACCATCTGTCACGTTAGCGCCTTAGATATATCTTTGGCGGAAAGTGCTTCTCTGGTTACCTTTACGCATCGGCCTACCCTTTCGGGGACCCTTATAGCAAGGCATGATGGCATACATACATATATATATATATATATATATATATATTATTTATGTATAATATTGTTCGTAGGTATTTATATATATAAATATATACTACTTGTCCCACCCAGCTTCACATGATTGAAATAAATAAAAGCTTCTGAAACACGATCGCAGCGCCATCCATCGCGTCCCATTTTACCATAAATCCTAAATCAATAAATCAAATCTGAACCCTTCTCGAATCCACCTGAAGACATACAGAAATTAACTTAAATTAACGATTGAATAAAAATAATATATATATATACTCTCTGCCTACCCCGTTAGGGACTTGGCGTGATGATATGTATGTATGTATGTATATATATATATATATATATATTAATATTATTTATTATTCAATCGTTCTTCGAGAAGTCAACCAGCAAGCCGAATACAATCAGATGCTTATCCCCATATGGTACGGGTATCTCAATAGAAACGGTAAATTATAACCTAAATATGGGTAGTTTCGCTCGAATTCAGATTCAAAATGGAACACGAATTCCTTTGTCATTGTCGACCTCCCATTAAATAGTGAGTGAAGGGGCGAATGTGTTGCGAATGCCCACGAACGTTCCTCAATTGACGGTTCAATTCTAATTAGACGATGCTGACAAACTAACGGAGAGGGTTAGAAATGTTTGAATTTTACGATGCGACGTTGCAGTTTCAGTATTGTGTCAAATTTTAGGTTCATTAGGTTGATCATTTATACGTTTATTCAATGCAAAATTCAGCTTATTAGGTAAGTTTTATGGGTTGCAATATTTATTTGAGCCCACATTTTCTATATACGAATAAATCTAGAAAATGTGGGCTTAAATATAGGCTACATAAAAAAGCGAATAATTATAGCTAACTATTATTATTATTATTACTATAGGAAGCTGAGACCTGATAGAGAGGTAAAGAATCCGATTTTTTTAGGGGACCATCTGATTGACAGGAAAATCTTTATATAAGGCAGAACTATAACGAATAATAAAAAATTATACATAGCTGAAGTACTGTTGATAGGAATTTACTGTGTTTATATTACAAGTGGTTGTATAATTAGTTTGTTCAATTTCATTGCGAGAGTAAACTTGAGGCAAACTCGTAAAGAAGTAGCCGTAAAATATTTTTTTTAAGTTATTACACTCCCACCGCAGAATATTCAACATCTCGGAAAATGTACGTATCGTAAAATGATTTTATTATTGTTTTATAAATAATGTAATTATGTCTGTTACAGAAATACTTGTATTTTTTCTTGTTGCTTTGTTTATAAGTTAGCGCTTTTCGAGTAGTTTTATAATTGTCCGTTGTAATATAATATTTTTTTATTAAATGTACGTAAAAAATATATATTTATTAATTCAGAAATCAAGAAATATA
>JACCPG010000587.1:46915-91724 GCA_016069955.1 Drepana arcuata
ATATCAGATCAATAGGCAAGAACTGTTGTATATAATTACTATATCCATAGATCAATTTAATCCTTAAAGCAAACTACATAACACGTGACTTACTTTAAATTTCGCATTTTAAACCAAAATATACACCCATCACCATGCCTTTATTATCTCTCAGTCCTTAATTAATTTAGCAAAGAGAACTAGAGTACAATACTACAGACGCTTTACAGATTTATAGACGTCTTTTGGCACATCCACAATCATCAATGTATTGACGTCTGCTTCAAATATTCGTAATGAAAAAACTGCTTTGAGGTAAAAAGATAAGCGTGCAATTACTAAATAGCACACGCAGGGAGTCAAAGCTCTGTGTGTATTTTTTACACCTTCCCACAAGGGTATCGGAAGGGGTAGGCAAAGGTGTAGTACCTATATACCCCCCTTTCGCCGGAAATATATTTTAGGTGCCAACATTACCGTTTTTTTAACAGCTTCGTTCATAACACCATGCAAATGGGACGATGAAAAATGTTTGGTATCATCTGCCCAATCGTCGGTCCCAATCATCGCTGCCGGCATCCCAGAACTTGGTGTACCAGTGGCAGAGCCATTGATAATGAAAGGAATCACATCAGAATTAGGCGGCTTGAAGCTCGGCTTTAAGGAGCTTAAAGTTGTTGGTCTTTCCAAGTGCCACGTTCACTCATTGAGGTGAGTATTAGCGTTAAATAAATTAAATGGTAGTAGACTTAAATTTACCAGGATTGTACTAAACTTGTAGAAGTAGTTGGCTGACTTGATTTAACAATGACGCCGTGGATATACATTATCCTCCCTCCATAAATAAGTAATATGAAGTATTTCTTTTTTTTACAACAGGAGTGGCAAACAAGCATACGGCCCACCTGATCGAAAACGGTTACCGCAGCCTATTTACGCTATTTCTGCTTATTCACCGCGTAGGAACTCAACACAAAAATTGTGTTATTTGGTTACGGACTTCTATAAGGCAGCTCCAAATTCAAACGGGAAACCCGTTATGACCTACCTCTCTTAATTAGTAAAATCGTGGCAGCCGAGTAGTCTGTTTAGAGATTGAACTCTGGTAAACAATACAAAGGATTTTTAGTCCTGAGCTTTACTAAAATGTTTTGCCACACCGTAATCGAAAGCTTTTCACCAAGCTAAGCTCTATTAACTAAGCTAAGCTCGTTTAACTAAGCTAAGCTCATTTAACTAAGCTAAGCTCATTTAACTAAGCTAAGCTCATTTAACTAAGGTAAGCTCATTTAACTAAGAAATTGATTTCTAATATATGGTACAGCTTGAAAAATATATTCAGTAGGTACTTGGCACATTCAAAGTGGCCTCGCCTCAGACCTGGTAGAAGAAGTAGTGGTAGCGAGTATGGACATATCCATCAGCAAACGTTTTTGTAATGAATATTCATTCATTTCAATACATTACACATTTTATTACTTTTCATTACATTTGTATGTGTCTGGCCGTGATTAACTGATACATAGATATGTTCACTAATTTAAAGACAAGTACATTAGTATGTATGTCTATCACTGATACAAAAGGGAGGGCTAGTATTATATATGGATGTCATCATGATCATATCCTCACGCCGAGTCCCCAACGGGGTAGGCAGAAAGTATAGAGCGCCAATTCTCTCTAGACTTACATATCTCTTTCGCTTCGTCCACATTCATCAGTCTCTTCATACATGCTCGTCGGTTTCGAGTACTCTTGACATTCTCGTCCTTTAGCGTCCGATCGATTTGATCTAGGTGATTGAAACGTGGTCGTCCTCTGCCTCTTCTTGCACACACACTTGCTTTGTATATCTGTCTTTGTATATATGGACGTGTTGATGATATAATACATATCAAATTGTTCTACCTTCAACAGCCGCGACAAAGTAAAATCGACATTGAGCATGGTGCTTGAATGTCCAATTGAAGCCTCGGGCCTTTACAAGATGGGAGGTAGTTTGCTTAGCTTATCAATCGAAGGAGAAGGAGCGTTTAACATCAAGAGCGGTAATTATACGTTGATATTTCTCACTCAACTACAAATTCACAATTCATCCGCAATTTCGTATATATATTCATACCGTCCCACAAAGTATTAAAATGGCAGGCACAGCTAAATATAACCCACATTCATCCAGATACACATGTATTGTAAGTCTGTCGACATCACTCCCAGCATGACAGTTCTTCATTTAAATAATTATTTAATATACATAAAAATAAAAAATAAAAATTACCTGCCGTTTATAACTATAGCAGGAACCAGGATTTATAGGATAAATAAAAAAGTAAATGTATAAGGCTTCATTGGTTGTAAATTTAATAATAAACAATTGATTATAGAAAAGCTGAGATTCTCATCAACGTCCGTACTCAAAGAAGTAGACGGTAAGGACGGTAAAAAGTACTGGAAAATTGAACACACGGACAGCTCTTTTGAACCTGTAGAAAACTTTATCTTCGATTTAGAAAATTTGTTTGGCGGAGATAAAACCAAAGGTAAGCAATAACGTTACTGAATTACTGACCAAGTGCGGTTCGGACCCGTGTACGTAGGGTCCGTACCATTATCTATAAAAGCGGCAAAACAATAATGCTGTATGGGAGCTCCACTTTATTTTGTTTTTAAGGGTTTGTTATTGTAGCGGCAACGAAAATACATCATCTGTGAAATTTTCAACTGTCTAACTACCACGGTTCATGAGGTACAGCCTGATGACGGACGGACATACAGACAGACGGACAGCGGAGTCTTAGTAATAAGGTCTAGTTTTACCCTTTGGGTACGACGTGACGGTGAAAACGTACATTGAAACTGACGAAGGAATGAGATGGACGATATAGGGGGTACCTGCATAAAGATCCATATCTTCCCTAAGATGTTCCTAAATGGGTAGACAGAAGCCTACCTATTTACGTAAGCCAATAACCTATAATTATTATGTGTTTATGAGTGTGCGAGGATTAGCGAGTCTGTCACCGACTCTTTTAAACGACTTCCCATTAATCTCTTATTTTCTTCTCAGATAGTATGCAAGTGGTACGATGTTCTCATATTTAATTGATTACCTAACCAAAACAACATTATAATCTACCTCACATTTTTTCAGCCGAACCAATGCTGAAATTGATTAACGAAAATTCGAAGACTTTGATTACGACACTTGGTAAACCAGTCATTGATGAGGTGATCGATGCGTGCTTAGATATCATCGGAAAATTTTACGCTGCAGTACCAACTGATGAACTTCAACTGGTCTAAAGAAGCAAACTTTTTAAGAGTTAAATAAACCATCTTGCCCTCGGGTCCTTCAAATGTTTACGTCATAATATTTTCTATGTTTGACGAGTTGGCACATTCAGTTCTGATCAGTAGAAAACCACAATTCTCTGTTAGACTACTGACCGATTTTTTCTCTATAATCTATACAACCATAACTTTTTTACGATTAATAAAAAGTTAAAGTAAGAAATATTTCATTTTATTTTTAAATATGTTTTCTCCCCTATTAGAAACAAAAAATAATTAGACTAAATAGAATAGTTATAATTACCCGAAACATATTCACTGAAACCACAAGCGCGTAAATTGTTTAGTAGGTGTTAAAACTGTAACGATAAAATACCACACAGCAACGACCACGAAATGTAAAGCAGGCTTTCCACTAGCCCGGAAATAACCATATACTATAATTATCACACCAATTAAATTTTACAGCAACCGTAACAGAAGCAAATCATAACTTCTATTTAATTACTGTATATATTTCTTATATGAACATGTTTATGTTATTTGATACATTTGTATATATACATATGAATTTAATTACGGGTATAAAACGTAATCGCTCAATCATTGCTTTATAAGAATGTTATAAATATTGATAGACGGACAAGAGCTAAGGGCTTTGGTGGCAGAGGTTCGAGTAGTTGCCCCGCCAACGGATTTATTATTGTAAGTTCGACACCCGACTGTACCAAAGAATTTTTCTAAACTTCAGTACAGTGATTAGTCACGCCATGAGCTAAACGGTGAAGAAAAACATCGAAAGGAAACTTGCATACGCTTGAGAAGAAATTCAAAGGCTTATTAGTCGTGCTTCAGTAACGGCGACGAACCCACCATCTGTCACGTTAGCGCCTTAGATATATCTTTGGCGGAAAGTGCTTCTCTGGTTACCTTTACGCATCGGCCTACCCTTTCGGGGACCCTTATAGCAAGGCATGATGGTATACATATATATATATATATATATATATTATTTATGTATAATATTGTTCGTAGGTATTTATATATATAAATATATACTACTTGTCCCACCCAGCTTCACATGGTTGAAATAAATAAAAGCTTCTGAAACACGATCGCAGCGCCATCCACCGCGTCTCATTTTACCATAAATCCTAAATCAATAAATCAAATCTGAACCCTTCTCGAATCCACCTGAAGACATACAGAAAATTAACTTAAATTAACGATTGAATAACAAATAATATATATATATATATATATATATATATATGTATATTAATATTATTTATTATTCAATCGTTCTTCGAGAAGTCAACCAGCAAGCCGAATACAATCAGATGCTTATCCCCATATGGTACGGGTATCTCAATAGAAACGGTAAATTATAACCTAAATAGTTTCGCTCGAATTCAGATTCAAAATGGAACACGAATTCCGTTGTCATTGTCGACCTCCCATTAAATAGTGAGTGAAGGGGCGAATGTGTTGCGAATGCCCACGAACGTTCCTCAATTGACGGTTCAATTCTAATTAGACGATGCTGACAAACTGACGGAGAGGGTTAGAAATGTTTGAATTTTGCGATGCGACGTTACAGTTTCAGTATTGTGTCAAATTTTAGGTTCATTAGGTTGATCATTTATACGTTTATTCAATGCAAAATTCAGCTTATTAGGTAAGTTGGGTTGGAATACTTATTTGAGCCCACATTTTCTACATACGAATAAATCTAGAAAATGTGGGCTTAAATATAGGCTACATAAAAAAGCTAATAATTATAGCTAACACATACATACATATCATCACGCCAAGTCCCTAACGGGGTAGGCAGAGAGTATAGAGCGCCAGTTCTCTCTAGATTTACATACCTCTTTCGCTTCGTCCACATTCATCAGTCTCTTCATACATGCTCGTCGGTTTCGAGTACTCTTAACGTTCCCGTCCTTCAGAGTCCGATCTATTTGATCCAGGTAGTTGAACGTGGCCTTCCTCTGCCTCTTCTTGCACACACTTTTGCTTTGTATATCTGTTTCGTCAATCTTTCTTCACTCATCCTTTCTATGTGTCCAAACCAACGTAACATGCCTTCTTCATCTTTACAATCACGCCCTCATTCACGCCAGTTGATTTGCGAATCTCTTCATTGCGGATTCGATCTAATATCGTTACGCCACACATTTTTCGAAGAGATCGCATCTCGACTGCATTCAAGCTATTTTCATACTTCCTCTGACATACCCAGGATTCGCTGCCATACAATAAGATAGGTACCAATATCGCGTTGTGGACAGCAACTCGAGCATTCTTGCTCAGACTTTTACTGCCCATCAACGCCGACATGGCTCCATTCACCTTATTTCCGGCATATCCTTCTTTCAATATCTTTTTTCATACTTTCCATCTCGTGAACATAGCCCAAGATATACAATTCATTCACTTGCTCTAGAATTTGCCCATTTACCGATATAGCACACTCGGTCACTTGTTCATCTCTTTCGAATACCAGAACCTTTAGTCTTGCCAGCGTTTAGGCGCAGCCCCTTCTTTTCATTCTGCTTTCATTATGGTAACTAGTGTCTGCAGTTCGCCCTCTGATGACGCCAGTAAAACCGCGTCATCGGCGTATAATAGGCAGTTGACCACTAAGTTTCCCATTTTCACTCCACATCCGTTCGTTCTTAGTGCTCTCAGACAGTTATCTAGATATATAATGAACAGCCAGGCAGACATGATACACCCTTGTTTGACCCCGACTTCACATCAAACCAGGGTGACATCTCACCATTAACCCTAACGCACGCCTCGCTATCACTATAGAGTGATTTCACGGCATGCAGTAGGGAACTGCTCACTCCATATCCAGGCAATACGTCCCAGAGTTCCTTTCGTACGACTCTATCAAATGCCTTCTCCAAGTCGACGAAAGCGCAGAAAACCCTTTGGTTAATATCCAAAAACTTTTCCGCGATTCCGCGAAGCGAGAAGGTTTGATCCATACATCCTCTTCCTGGTCTAAATCCACCTTGGGATTTATATTATAGCTAACTATTTATTATTATTACTATAGGAAGCTGAGACCTGATAGAGAGGTAAAGAATCCGATTTTTTTAGGGGACCATCTGATTGACAGGAAAATCTTTATATAAGGCAGAACTATAACGAATAATACAAAATTATACATAGCTGAAGTACTGTTGATAGGAATTTACTGTGTTTATATTACAAGTGGTTGTATAATTAGTTTGTTCAATTTCATTGCGAGAGTAAACTTGAGGCAAACTCGTAAAGAAGTAGCCGTAAAATATTTTTTTAAGTTATTACACTCCCACCGCAGAATATTCAACATCTCGGAAAATGTACGTATCGTAAAATGATTTTATTATTGTTTTATAAATAATGTAATTATGTCTGTTACAGAAATACTCGTATTTTTTATTGTTGCTTTGTTTATAAGTTAGCGCTTTTCGAGTAGTTTTATAATATAATAATTTTCCGTTGTAATATAATATTTTTTTATTAAATGTACGTAAAAAATATATATTTATTAATTCAGAAATCAAGAAATATAATTGCTTGGAGAAGAGAAAATGTACCAAAATATATTTCTGGCGGTGGGTGTGTGTGTAATACCTATATACCACTGCCTACCCCTTCGTGGACCCTTGTGGGATTTTAAGAGCGTGTGTATGTCTCTCTAGGTTGTTAAAAAACAAATGGTCAACTATTTATTAATCTGTTTCTGTCGTTTCGTCTGGTTTATACAATTCAATGTGTATATATTACGTATATTCTAAAGGCCGAAATAAGAGATTTAAGGCACACCTTCAATTCAATATACGTCTGGCTTTATTTGGAAAGTATCCACCTTATAGAATATCATAAATGCCACTTCTTCCGGATAGTATTGTGTTCCTGAGGTGAGTAAGGTATATAGACATCCACACGAGATGGCAGTGGTGGCAGAAACGGGATCAATGCTAACACAGCAGCTACGCCCATCATAAGGCTGACCACGCGTGAGGAGCGAATGATATCTCTGATGTGGCTTGCATCTATAGGTATAGACCACGGTATAGATAGTGCCATCCATGAAGGCGCGCCTCCCCTACAGTGCATAGTGTAAGTGTGCAACCTTCCACGAATTTGATAAGTTTTTTGTATTATCGGTACACACTGATTACCTATGAGTGCACACGCACACTACAATTAAACGTCTTGGGTCATACTCACGCCTTCCCACAAGGGTCCCCGAAGGGGTAGGCAGAGGTGTATAGGTAATACCCACACACCCACTTTCCGCCAGAGGTATATTAGGTGCCAACGTGACAGATGGCGAGTCCATCGCCGTTACTCAAGCACGACTGTACACACGCCTTTGAATTTCTTCTCAGACGTATGCAGGTTTCCTCTCGATGTTTTCCTTCACCGTAAAGCCCGTGTTGTGACTAATCACTGTACTACTGTTAAGTTCAGAAAAACTCATTGGTACAGTCGGGATTCGAACTTGCGACCTTTGCGTCGCAGGCAACTGCTCGAACCACTCGGCCACCACGGCTTCTATTCATACTCCCCGCATCCCTCGACCCTCTCGACTAGAAATTGGTGGGTCGCGTCTTCATGAAGGGCACCCTCTGAAGCCGCTTACGTGTGCTTGATTGCCACCTTTACTGTATAAAAACCAAATATACGCAGTTTAATAGTGATAGTTGGTCATAGCAGTGTGAACACAGATAAGTACTTAATATCAAAATTAACTTTATATCGTCACCGACAAAAGTTTGGCCATAAAGCCTTCAATGTGAACTCGCAGATGCGACCAACGTAAGTGAAAAGTTTATAGCATAAAGTTAGGGGGAGATAAAAGGTCGTATACGGAAAACAGCTAGACCATAGAATTGCGCAACTTGCTCTTAGCCTGTGATTTTCTGTGAGGGAACAAGAAGAACATTATTAAGAGCACTTTTGAGGACTGATGTACCGAATAGAGGTAGGGCACATCTGATATCCCTCATAGTATTGAAGTAGCCCGATTTTAGTCTTTTATAATTTTGTGCTGACGGTACAAGAAAAGAAACGAAAGAGTTAATGCTCCTTAAGCTTTCTAAAGCTCTACTTGCTTCTTGTTATATTTCATTATATATACTATAAAGATAATTTGACGAACGAATTGGTTAAATCGATCTAATTAATTCCGCAATAATTCTGAAAATTATCTTCCATAATAATGGTAAAAACCCAATGATGGCAACCCTAAAGTTAAATGCCGGCAATCATATGCTGTACCTTACATTATTATGCGCCTATATGCCAAGCAAATCATGTCCTTATTGCCTTAGTAACTGTATAATTATTCAATGGTAGTCTGCTACTAACTAATTTCCATAATAACTTCATTGGACATAAAGTTATTAGGATTACGCAAATGATTGAGTTTCATTGGTAAACTATCTTATTAGTGTTACGACAGACCTGTTTTATACCATGATACAATTTTCTTTATGAGATAATTACGTACCCACAACAAGCTCGCAGATGTAAAATTCCAATCCGGAAAAAAAACTCGATTTACATTTTTATTCTAAATAAAAGAAAGTATGTGTCTCAGAGTAATAACATTTGACTGTGATATTCCGCATGGTAAAGGTAGTGACTACCCTAAGGCTATCGGTCAGTTCGGTCAAAGTCGTTTGAGATTCCTTGGGCCCTACCTCCTTGCTTCCTTTTTCCCTTTACGCTTGCTCAGCTACACGTATGTAAAAGACCATCGGAAATTTCGCACAGGATATCAAAGCCTGCGGTTATTTGTGTGCACCAACAAAGTTTAATTGAAAATAAAGGCCATATAAATAGAGGTATTATGAACAGGACTAACATTCTATAGTAGCCTATGCGTCTCTTGAAACAAGGTTCTGGTCTGACGTCTAGTGCTAACAAGCCTTGTAGGCGTCTGACAATTAAAATGGGACGGACGATTTGGGTATTGCCAAAAAGGTTACGAATGTATGAAGCAAGTTATGAATCATAGTTTTGGAATAGTACCTTCTAGGTAGGCAAAGAGAGCGAGAGATCCTCCAACAAGTTAGTCACATTTTCTACATCAATCACACCGATACAAATAAGTGTATTTTTTAATAGCCTGCTTAATGCTAATCGAAAGAATAAGTAATGATAAGAAAGAAAAATGTTTCTGTTTTCCCTAAAGAAGTATATAACATGAACGCTTATACTACACTTCCTTCACTAGAAACACATTTATTTGCTGGCGTGGCAGAGGGCAGTTTTGTTCTGTCCGCAGATGCAACTTCTCATGTTTTTGAACTTCCTCTCAGATAATATCTGGTTTCCTGGATGTCTAACTCCAAGACAATACTGGTGGTGTTGTAAGTAACTGCACCTAAGTTCTAAAAACTAATTGATACACACCGCCGGCATCTGAAACTGCAATAAAATTATTAATTCAAATACCTAACGATAAAAATGAGAGGCAACTCTGCGCCAGAACATAAATTCGTCATACTAACTAATCTCATTCTATATGTTCGAAAGTATTGCACTAAGAATTTCCAACAAAGTGAAGTGCCCCCATATAACGTATGTAAGAGTTTCCAAAGTTACCCCTTAAACAGTTGCTAGACGTATCCAGCTATTTTCGTGTTCCGCAACTTAGCACATAAATATTCATCCCGAGAATCTCGCTAGAGCAAGTGGAAATTGAAGGGATTTCGTATAAGGCTTGACACGATACATCGCAGTAATGAAAACAGTGCGTATCTCACATTCGGTAATATTATCGATGGATGTTACGCTATGGTGATATACCAAGTTAAGCCATCGATAACTATAGCTGAAATATTTAAAAATAACTTAATATCAAGTACTGTAAATGACATATATCAAAAACTGCGCCACTATGGAGTTCTTCAAAGTATCAAATTTTACATGGTCAGCGAAAACAAAAAATAAATATACATACATACATCATTATAACTCGCCATGTGTGGTGGATTCATTCCCACAAACTACATAATCAGATCTCGCACTCTACGGTTTCATATAAGCTTCCATCCAGGATCATCCGAAAACAGAAAACATGAAACACGCGCGATCCAATCGCGACAATTCATATAACTATATAAATCCACTACTCCAGCCTAGATGGGAATAAGGTTCCTAGCTCCGCCGCTCCTTTGCATATATTTAAAACGTTGATCTAAATCTTCTCAATATTCCGACTCACATCATACAGGTAACATTCGATTTGATTACTAGATTATGGTGAATATCAAGTCGATTACTGCACTTGGCAACAACGAGATTATGTGGTGTCGATAGGATTATATCGAAATTCAATACTGTGTTAGTCCCAGATGTCTGTATTTGGGGCTTATGGATAGAACTTGTACTAAAATGTATATTACGTCGCTTTATAAGACAAATGCATTCGTTAGCTTTACCTTACATAGTTTTTAATTTGGGGCATCGTCATTGACTACCCAAGCAACCGTACAAGACTAACCAGGTGTATACATAAGAATAGTACACTGTGACAATATACAGCTTTGTTAATAATTTAAATGACGCATAAATATACATTCCGAACATAACAATTTAGTGATCATGAATATATTCATGAAACAGAACTACAGACCAACAAATCGTTAAGCGACTCCCCAATAGCAATATTTTCCAACTTCGTACATTACCAGTTCTGTGAAACGAACTAACACAATCCCGGTTCATTTATCATCCTCGGCATTTGCAAGAGATTAAATACTTTACTGCTAGCCCGGGGATCCCCTCAATATTAATCTATTGGAGATAAGGGGCATTTCTGTCATGGCAAGAAACGGCAACACTTAGTCGACGGAGGAAAAACTCAAGCATCGATTCGCCGTCAAGATGACGCGTTGCCGGCACGGCATTCATTATGAAACCGCTCGTTATGTCCTTCATTGAGGATATACTTATGACTTTCTCACAAAAATATTACGATATTCTACTTAACGATTTGTTTTTTAACTTGTAATAAATAACTGTAAGTTCTGAAGATTTTTCTTTCCAACATTGCTTATTAAAAGTTTGTTTCTTTTCATAATAATTGTATTTTTTTGTGCAGTGTCCTTGAACCAGAAATAAAATAATAAGTGTGTGATGATAATGATAACGACCATGAAGAATCTTTCTATCCGATTTCAAGACATAAAATTCTTGCCTTGACAATGCCTTATTCGGCCCCAAACCTACTATAAACCTCTGAATCGAGCAAAAGATATTACACCAAGCTTTTATATCCCATTAAACTGCATAACATTTCCCGTATCGCTGAAGCTCTATAATCGTGGTTTTTGACGACTGCGAGCGCCACAGCCGCAGGCCTCTTGCCTGTGTCAAGAGTACACTTTAGGGGAAGAAAACCCCGCTTTATAAATTGCCCTGCTATCTAAATCTCAGAGATAAGTGCCTCTGAACTTTCCAATTTCGCTACACATCAATAACAGTGACAAGAGGGGTAACAAATCAAAAATCTAACTGATGGGGCGACGAATGGAGAACGTGCTTTTGCTGCACATGATATTTTTTGTATATTTTCGGCTGTCATATAACTGTAGTTTAGGACTTAATCATTTAACCAATTTCATCTTCAAAGTTTAAATCCGAATTTTCTTCAATTTACATATGTATATTTTTTTTATACCTTGGGATAATTCCACACAAATTGACCTAGTCCCAAATTAAGTCCGTATCTATGACTGGTTTATGGTATGCATGGTTACAAAAGGAAAAATGACATAAAATTTAAAGTAACCCCCCCACCCCTCCGCGGAGTTGGTGGTTTTAGGAGATTTTAACGCTCACCATGTTGAGTGGCTTGGTTCTCGGTCCACTGACTGCGCGGGGAGGGCTGCTTACGAGCTTGCCCTGGCTTATGGCTTCTCGCAACTGGTACAGGAACCAACCAGAATACCTGATATCGAGGGCCATACAAGCTCCTTACTGGACCTTCTGCTGACCACGCGACCGGACAGTTATTCCATCTCGGTGGGTGCGCCGCTTGGCACATCCGACCACTGTCTGGTCCGGACGCAAGTGCCGTGCGCAAAGGCCGAAGTGCCCCGACCTCCGGGGCGGCGGCGCATGTGGCACTGCAAGGCAGCAGACTGGGATGGATTGCGTGAATTTTACGCATCGTACCCGTGGAGGCAGATCTGCTTCGCATCAGAAGATCCAGACCCCTGTGCAGCAGCCGTCGCCGAGACGATACTGGCGGGAATGGAATGCTACATTCCAAACTCGCTAGTAGCTACAGGGGTAAAGAAACAGCCGTGGTTTAATAAGCCCTGCAAGGAAGCTAAATTATCCAAGCAAGCCTTGTATGAGGCGTGGACCACGGCTCGATCTAATCTGGACCCCAACATATCTGATGCAAAGCGGAAACTTAATGCTGCCTCGAGGCACTGTAAGCGAGCGATTGCCAGGGCGAAATTCGATTTCGTCAGCAGAATTGGTAAGAGACTCGCTCGCTACCCTTCTGGCAGCCGTGCTTTTTGGTCCCTTGCCAAGGCTGCTGAGGGAAACTTTTGCCAGTCGTCCCTACCACCACTCCGTAAGCCGGATGGTAACTTGGCCCATAGTGCCAAAGAGAAAGCGGATCTATTGGGCTCTCTCTAAGCCTCGAACTCGACTATATCCATAGTCCGTCATCCGACGGAGGCGCCACACCGCCAACTATCTTGCGGTGTGAGAACTCTATGCCGGAGATAAGCATAACCCAACGGGAGGTCCGGCGGGAGATGCTGTGTCTGGACGTCCATAAGTCGAGCGGGCCAGACGGTATTCCGGCAGTGGTGCTTAAGCAGTGTGCTCCTGAATTGTGTCCTGTTTTGACGCGCCTATTCGCGCTTTCCTACTCCACCCAAAAAGTCCCAACTTCGTGGAAGACCGCCCACGTGCACCCAGTGCCCAAAAGGGCGATAGATCAGACCCATCAAATTACAGGCCGATCGCCATCACCTCCCTCCTCTCTAAAATTATGGAGCGAGTGATTAACACGCAACTCCTGCGATATCTAGAGGGTCACGGTTTGTTGAGTGACCAACCGTATGGCTTCCGCCACAGTCGCTCAACGGGTGACCTTCTAGTATATCTCACGCACCGTTGGTCACTCGCCATTGAGAGTCAAGGAGAGGCATTAGCTGTTAGCTTGGATGTGGCGAAAGCGTTCGATCGGGTCTGGCATCGCGGTCTTCTATCGAAGCTTCCATCCTACGGACTGCCAGAGGGATTATGCAAATGGGTCGCCAGCTTTCTGTCCAGCAGATGCATAAGAGCCGTCGTTGACGGTAGCTGCTCTGAAAGCATGGACATTAATGCTGGAGTCCCGCAAGGCTCTGTGTTGTCCCCGACTCTGTTTCTTCTGCATATTAATGACATGCTTTCTATTGAAGGCATTCATTGCTATGCAGACGACAGCACTGGGGACACTTACTACACGGGCCGTGCTAATCTCCCTCGTTCCACTGTGGAGAAAAGTCGCGAACGACTTGTGTCTGAAATCGAGAGTACACTTCGCAGTGTCTCCGATTGGGGTCGACTAAACCTAGTCCACTTCAACCCCACTAAGACACAAGTGTGTGCGTTCACTGCTAAAAAAACTCCATTCGCTGTGGCTCCACAATTCCAGAACATTCCCCTGAACATCTCGGAGAGCATTAGGATCCTTGGGGTCGATATTTCTAGCGACGTTCAGTTCCGTGGTCATTTAGAGGACAAGGCTAAGTTGGCGTCGAGGAAGCTCGGTGTGCTCAACAGAGCTAAGCAGTACTTTACATCTTCACAAAGGCTGCAACTTTATAAGTCGCAAGTTCGGCCACATATGGAGTACTGCTGCCACCTGTGGGCTGGAGCCCCTGGATACCAGCTAGGGCCTTTTGACGCGGTTCAGAAACGCGCCGCTAGAATTGTGGATGATCCTTTGCTCACAAGCGGCTTGGAATCACTAAGTCTGAGGAGAGACTTTGCCTCCCTGTGTGTGTTCTACCGCTTGTATAACGGGGAGTGTTCAGCAGAATTGTTCGACATGATGCCCACTTCCACCTTCTACCACCGCACCTCTCGCCATCGACGGGGAATTCATCCCCATACCTTGGAACCACAAAGGTCTCGCACTGTGCGCTTCCAAAGGAGTTTTTTTCCGCGAACGCTCAGGCTGTGGAATGAGCTCCCCGTTGAGGTTTTCCCTGGAGAGTACAGCATGGAGTTCTTCAAGAAGGGTGTGAAAAGATTCCTGCAGGGTCGGCAACACGCGAGTGATACCCCTGGTGTTGCAAGCGTCCATAGGCGGCGGTAACCGCTTACCATCAGGCGGACCGCATGCTTGTTTGCCACCCAAGTGGTATAAAAAAAAAAAAAAAAAGTAAATTAAAATTGAATTCATAATTTTCTAAATTATTATACAATTCTCGGCCACGAAACAAAGACAATTAAAGAACCTGCCTGTCATAACTCTGATGGCAACCATAATATTCCAGGTTAACATAACATTAATACACCACGCACGCAAACATGTCTAGGACCGGAGGCAATGAAATCAAAATGAAATTAATTCAACACCAGGATCCGTAGCTAACAGGTGTCGGGGGTGATGAGGGTTGACAGACGGCAGAACACGCAAATACCTACGAAGCAATTCGGCTCTTGTCAAAATTTACTGTAGATTTTTTAGAGCAGTTACTATATTCACCTTGAAAAGATAGTATCGTGGGATATCGGGAATGTATATTTGACTTTTCTTAAAGTAGTTAAATTATTAACGGTTCTTCTTTTTTGATAAATATTCTTATCTTAACTTAGGTCGCCTTACTTCTTGTTATTTAGGAAGTCTTCTAACTAAGCGTTTATTCAAAGCTTTCTGCATATCAAAGGGCTGTTTTCTGAAACGTTCACACTTCTAGCTAAATGTCCGAGGTGAAGTGTCTCTGTGCCCCAAATTTTCGCTTTATCCTCACACAAGTTATTTAACGACTGAATAGAAAAGAAATTGTTTTTCAACTTTAGACCTCTTTCAAAGGCGAACATAATTTTTGTATGCCTAATTATGCCGCTTAACTATATGAATATATTTCTACATATATAAGTACATATGTACCCATATATCAACATGGTGTTTCATAATGCGTGAAACGATATACTTTTAAAAAGTGTGTATGTAGTGTAGGTACTACAAACCTCAGTCTAGTTTTTTTTAGGGCGAAAAAGCTATCTAAGTAAATCTACGCTACCTAACCAATAAAAAAACTAGTCGTATATCCATGGGCCGGAAATAGCTTTCCTTTGATTCTGAAATAATCTTATTAGCCCTAATCGTTTTGAAGACACCGATTGTAGATTATGTTCTGCTAATTTCTCCCTCGTTTCTAAAGAGACAAACAAAATTTGAATTTGAACAATAATTCCAAGTAATTTTATTATTATATATTTATTGAATTCCACAAATTATAAGCTTTAAATATTGTATGTTCTGCCAAACTGTATGATAGTTTGTTGGCATTTTGAGACTCCATTAATGAAATGAAATAAAAAATTATATTCGATATTTTCTTGCTCGTAGAAAATGGTAGCTAACCGACCACAAATTGATTCCTACGGTATTATGTACTCGGTTACGCAGCGTGATCTCTACACGGTTGGGCGAGCACGGTCAACGTTCATCGCTCTTCATCGATAAACGCTCTTTTGTTTGTTTACAGTTAATATATTTACACAAGAGCCTTTGTTTGGTGACATTTGAATTTAGTAGAATACAATTAGTGGCCCAAAATGATGAGCACAATCTGGCTACTTAATCACTTATTCTAATGGCAAATAGTGAATTATTCGTCTCAATCAAGAGCACATTACAATTGATTCAGAACCCAACAATCGTCCGTACACTCGGACGATTGTTGGGTTCTGAATCGATAATAAATTGACAGTTTGTTTTATTTATTTACGTTACTCTCATTTACAAACAATGCGATGGAAAGGCTAAGATCTCATCGCCGATTAGGTATACTCGTATCTCTGGCCGTAACGGCCTTACTTTTTTACTTTCTTAGGGATCCTTGACTTAAAAATTCCAATCATTTTGACCACCGTGCCCTTCTATAAATCCATAAATGCCCTTTCCTGGAGTTGCTTTAGCAAGTTAAATCCTCACGACTTCCCACAAGGGTACCCGAAGGGGTAGGCAGACACCTCTGAATAGTGTTAGGTAGTACCCACACATCCACTTTCAGCCAGAGATATATTTTAGGTGCCAACGTGACAGATGGCGAGTCCATTGCCGTTACTCAAGTTTAGCAAGTTACCTAACATTTTCCCTCAAAAAAAAAACAAATCGTAAATGTTCACGAATTGTTTTTGTTTTGAAAATACTTATTATGCGATTAAAAAGTATTTTGAAGGCTAACAAGAAAAGTAGTAATGCTTTTTTAATTTGCTTAAAAGAAGAGATTCTCAAGAATGTTATCTCTAGTTGAGCTTCATTAATGTAGGGAGAACTGGGCTCTACCAACTTTGCCTACACCGCAAGGGATTCAGTCTGATGATTTGATGTAGGTATGTCTATTTGGTAAAAATAATATTATAAGTACTTCCGAAAAATAAATATCCACTATTATATACTGAACCATGCACAAGTATACAGTCATCTACCCGGATCAATCATCTAGAAATAACTCTACTGGCAAAACAAAGCATTAATGATTGAATTGGCACATTAGTTACTTTGGAGAAAGCGTTCCTATTCAAAGGCCACTAAATGAAACAAAAGCTAATTCCGTACGTTCTGCTGTATCGATTAAGATATACATCAACAATCTCTCTTTTATAGCTCTACTCTTTGAGGAATGTCTTAAAGAAATCACAAAGGTGTATCAAAAAGCTACTTTGCGGGATTATCTTTAGGGTCCGATAAATATTTACCAGGAAAAGAAGGAAGCGTTTAATTTAAATTGACACCAACAGAAGACAGGGTCACTTTGGCCAGAAATCTTTATTCTATAGACCTTCAAATCCAAATCTTGTTTATACCAATAAGCAAATCTAAAAATTTTTTTTTACATTAAAATTTTTGTACACAAGTGCATAGTTAAATAAAAATAAATATATCATAATAATATAATATTTAACAATTTATGCTCACGCCTTCCCACAAGGGTCCCCGAATGGGTAGGCAGAGGTGTATAGGTAGTACCCACACACCCCCTTTTCGCCAGAGATATATTTTAGGTGCCAACGTGATAGATGGCGAGTCCATCGCCGTTACTCAAGCACGACTATACTATACATGCGCCTTTGAATTGCGTCTCAGACTTATGTAGGTTTTCTCTGCATGTTTTCCTTCACCGTAACGTCGTGGTGTGACCAATCAGTTTACTTACGTTTAGAGAACTCATTGGTACAGTTGGGATTCGAACTTGCGATCTTTGTGTCGTAGGAAACTGCTCGAACCACTCGGCCACCACGGCTTTTAAGTAAATATTAACATTTACCTAACAAATCGTGACCCGCTGATTGACTTGGCCGAAAGTTGATTATGGCATGTCAGTCTCCTTCCAATCCAATTCTACTGATCGATCGATACTGTTCAAGAACGATTCAATTCGATCAATCAATTTACTGGCTAAGTTACCCCGCATATTGGACAGTAATCCCCATTCGAGCCCAACTCTCCACGAGAGGACTCAATGTACGCCTAACAACTTAAATAATAGAATTTAATATCGAATTCACTATGAGAAACCACTTATAATATAACAACTTCACATTAAATACTCACAAGACCTTACCCACACATACCTATATGTGTTTCGGAAAGAAGCATGTCAATAAATAAATACAGTTATTGACTATATAAAACAATGACTTCTTCCGCGTGGAATAGTGACTTTGGATATACATTTTTATTAATTTTGTACATGTAACGAAAAGCTTACCACATTATATTATTGAAAACCACATCTAAATCTGATAAGCCGTTTCTGAGATAAGTGTGCATAGAAGCACAGACACACAGACAACAATTCTAACAATTAGGGTTTTTGGTGCTATTTGCGTTGAAAAAGGTCCCAATCATATCTTTTCTTATATATCTTCCATGTACAGACAGCGATCCGTAATATTTTTATTATATGTATAGATAGATATAAAACAATGTGAGTGTAGTCAAAACAAAGACTTAAATTAATATAGTTAGGTATTTTAAAGCTGGCAACTCAACGCAAAGGGAATTAGCAAAGCGTAATAAACGCTTATCACTCTCTTACAGCTTCACATGAGATGCTGTAACCTACTTAAGCAGGACATACACTGAGAAATCCTTCTTGCTTATAATAATGATGTTTTAATTGTATAATTAAGTAATAAAGCTGCGTACATTTAAGTACGTTTTCTGCTTCATACTGTTATACAACTGGATTTGAAAAACAATATAATATTGTTTTCTGATGAAGCCGAATGACTCACATCAGAGCATTAGGCTTTGTCGACTGCGGCTAATAGGTAGTTCCGCTTTACTTTATTCCTCTGAAGGACCCGAAGGCCCTATACAGTGGATGGTCACCAAAGATTTCTCGTGACATAAATCAAATATCCGCCCTGTCCTACTTTTAAGGTTTGTCCCGGCGAAAAAAAGGTGAAACCAATATATTCGCTTTCTTTATTATAATATAAGAAGAACATTGGTAATTTGTAACTACTGCGGCTTTCTATTCGTCAACACCTTGAAATAAAATTAAAGCTTGTAAATAAAAATCATATGAGAAGGTACATACCAACAAGTTCTTATGAGCATCGAACAACGCACATTCATCTCCACATAACAAATGGTTCAGCTCTGCTCCCCGCCAGTGTGTAATAAGTTCCTTAATTAATTGTTATTGCTCTCCGAGTATTTATAACCTCATTGGTGTGGACTTCAAAGGATAATAGCTTATTTGCAGCTTATCGTAACATGGTACGAAAGTATTGATGTATAAATTTTATTAACAATTTATTGGACCGATATTTAATTCTATGGATAAGAGTCTTGAACGAAGCCTTTTTATTTGCCTCGTACTTATTCTGATATCTCTATGAGAGTAGGTCCCAATAGAGATATCAGACTAAGTAGGTATTCATTTTAATAAACTATTGGTAAAAGTATATAACTTTTGTATACAAAAACGAGACTCGAGTCTTAGCTGCTGTATAGAGTAGTTCGTCTTTTTGTATTATAACAATATAAATACATATCATCACGCCGAGTCCCTAACTGAGTAGGCAGAGAGTAGAGCGCCAGTTCTCTCTAGACTTACATACCTTTTTCGCTTTGTCCACATTCATCAGTCTCTTAATACATACTCCCCGGTTTCGAGTACTCTTGACGTTTCCGTCCTTGAGTTCCCGATCGATTTCATGTTGTATTATATAGTAAAAATGTTAATATTTTTTACAAATAAATGCATTCTGGGCTATGATACGTCATTACAAACATAAAAATTCCTCGGCAAACCGTCGAAAACAAAGAAAAATACAGCAATAAAGCCATTATGTGGACGATCCCTTAATGCGCCTTATGAGTATTTATGCGACGCGCGAATGTTGAAAATGAATTATGTGTTTTCAGCGTTAGTTTATAGTGGCTATAAACAGATGATGAATTCGTGTTAGTCGTTTACTATAATAACAGCTATTATGCCTAAAATAACAGTAGTAGAACAGACAGATATTTTACATACTGACATTTTAAGACTAAAGGTTCTATATTGCTTACTTTGCTTACATAGGTAGTTTGCTTCATCTAATGAAGCAAATGCTGGTGTATGTTGAGGTTTTCCCTGGAGAGTACAGCATGGAGTTCTTCAAGAAGGGTGTAAAAAGATTCCTGCAGGGTCGGCAACGCGCGAGTGATACCCCTGGTGTTGCAAGCGTCCAGAGGCGGCGGTAACCGCTTACCATCAGGCGGACCGCATGCTTGTTTGTCACCCATGTGGTATACAAAAAAAAGTGTTTAACTTTGACCTAAAATTAGTAAAGTTTACACGTCAGAGCCTATGCAAGCCAAAATAATAGGTGTGCCTGGATTACCTATGCGCATACATAATGCCTATACATAATTGCTGAGGTGTTGTCAACATAACACGGCTATAAAACAATGTAGGCCGTTAACATGGCCCATTGCATTGTTAGCACACAGAGTGAGAAATAGCCGGGCTGTTTACTGCGCTAGTTTACATACTACACGAAATAATACGCAAATTGATTGCGACCTATATCAACATATACACCGAATCATTCGTAACTTCTTGTAAAAAAATAATCTACAATAGACTGGTATGCTATTGTAGATTGGTATGGTATGAATAAATGTATGAAGGACCTGGGCTGTTCACGGCTTCGTGACGGTGATGGAAGGCTGTGGTAGAGATCGGCACGTGGCCATTGCGCTTAGTGAGAAGGCTATGCCCACGAGTTGGCCGACGAGAGCTAATTTGATTGATTGAAATAAGTTTACTCGGTAAATGCCTCCCAAAACCGTTTATTTATTACTGAATAAATGAAAACAAAGGCATACCACTACACGGTGAATCAATTCACTTATTAAATATTCGAATATTAAAACAATGCTTCCCTCAATTTGAATACCGTAGTTTGAAATTCAAGTTTAAAACACATTGCTTCAATTCAGATTACTCGGATACGGAAGCTATTAATCATTTCTATGACATTAACTATATGGTTTTGAGCAGATGTGCATTAATTAACAATAGACAACTCTAAAGATTATACCAATGTACGGCATTATTTAAGTAACCTCGATTTATCTTACCGAATATTAAATGATAAAAGTAGCTCCTTAATTATTTATTCTTAAAATAATAAATAGTATGTACCTATTCGAACACTAGATTCGGTTAAAAACACATATTGCTCTTATATGGCCAATTATACCTTGTCCATCGCATTACAACACTTCTCCAAAATCTTAGGAGAAGTGCGTAATGTTTTAAAATGTGTGCGTAAAGCTTGTAAATAAAAAAAACATTTATGAAAAAAACTCCATAAAAAAATATTTATTAAGCTAAAATAGTGAAAGCAATGATTTACAATTTTCTAATGGGTGTATACTTTGCTACAAATACAACGTCCACTTTTATAGGAATTTTAGTTTCAGGTTTTGAGTGAATAAAGCTTAAAATTATAAAAAAAAATTGGGGAGCTAATTAGAATCTCTATACACTATGCACAATTGAACCATTGCATGGTTAACTTAATACTAAAGCATTTTCTACCAGTCAACTACCCTTGACAGGAAAAACATAAATATATAACACTCGAGATATATATGTGTTAAGCTGTAAACTATTCACCAACATATAAGTTATTATATGTCTATATTATCTCGTTATGCTAATGCATGGATATTTTTATATAGAGTAAATTATAATCAATTACATCAAAGGAATTTTGAGATAAGAGTGGAATAGAAGGCCGTCGATGGACAATTAAATTGATATACACCTCCAGTGATAAGAGACTCTTCACAAAAAAGCAGAGCAATTCGCAACCTAGATGGAAACCCACCCTAAACGGCCTCAATATATCTAAAAATGGGTGCACATAAAATTACGATATTCCTTTTTAGTTGTAGGGCACTCAAATCACAGTGCAAATACGACTAGTACGACAAAGTACACAGTAAAACACGCAGGCAATGTCCTGTGTGTGTTATTCTCTAAACTGGACAAATCATAATAAAATTACGGAAAAAGCAGAGTAACCACTACTAACCGCTTTTCACACCCTTCTTCTAGAACCGCCTGCCGTATACGTATTGTACGTACGACTACGTATGGTGCGAGCACAGAAAATAGGTAAGTAGGTTAGACACATGAGTTACTGTTTTTAATATATGTTGTACTGTGGTGAATGCAAAGCGTCTCGGGAGGTAAAATGTAACGCAAAGTGCATAGCTTGTAAACCTTGGAAGAATTTTTAGCAGATAATGTTTAGGGATAAGATGTTGATATTTTTATACCTAAGTGCGAAGAATTTTAACGGCATATTCAATTGCACCTTAAATCTTTTCAAATAGTAGCTTAGTACAACCATACCATCGAAAATCACATATACTATGGAAGGTCAACCCTACCAAACAAGAGTAATATCAATATTTTTTTATCGTTGAAGTAAGTAAGCCCAATGAATGAGATTACTTACAGCTTCCCAGTTTTGAATTTGCAATTATTTAAAACCTTCATGATATTAAAAGATCCTTACTCAAAGCTGGAATTACCGGACACCTAAATCACGGTATCGATAAACCATCGAGATATCTATTCTCTCCAATACTTTGATCATTCTGTGACGTAAAACAGGCTTGACAATGAAACAACCAACACAAGTGTTCATTACAATACCGACTTTATAAATAGTCGTAAAATGTAATGGAGAGTAACTCACTTGTAGGTCGATTGAAAATAGCCTTCTTACACGCCGCTGTTTGTTTTTGAAGATGTTAAAAATGTTCTTTGAACCTTTAATTAATTATGTACGGATTAGTGTTCTATTTATTTGATCAATTGAATAATTAATATAATCGTTTCCAAATATTTTAACACTATCCTACTAATATTATAAATGTGATGATGTTTGTTTCTCTTTCATGCAAAAACTATCGAACGTTTCAGCTGAAATTTAGAACAGAGATTATCACATAGTATATGTTTAATTGCAGAAAAAAAATACCTATAATAATAATAAATACCTGGGACAAAGCCACACAAATTGACCTAGTACCAAATTAAGCAAAGCTTGTGTTATGGTAACTAGACAACGATATATTTACTTATATATATATAGATATATACATAAATACATAGGACATCCAAGACTAAGGTACACATACTCGTGTTCATCACACAAATATCTGCCCTCAGCGGGATTTGAACCCGCGACCTCAAGTTTCGCAGTCAGGAGCTCTGACCACTAGACCAGACGGTCGTCAAAATAAAATCAGATCAAATTTTACACAGATAAAACTGAGAGGCACATCTAGTTGTTTATAAAGCCCCTGATAGTAGATAGCCTGATAGTAGCCAGCCTGATAGTAGACATTTCGTGCCAATATCTTGACCATGTTGCAAAAACATTTCATCATCCATATATTTTATATACCATACAGCAACTTCATATTTATTTATTTAAATGATTCCTACGTTATACATTATGTTGTCCAATAAAGTGATATAATTTACAGAACACACACATACTGCAGCGACATATATCACATACTACAATTAAAATAATATCGGTAAAACACAGTACAATATCAGTAATAGAATAGAAATGTGGCCGAGTAATGGCATGAAATACAATTTTATTACTCAGGCGCCAAGAGTTAGTCTGTACGGAACATCGTTGATGTCTTCATAAACCATACTTTACGGTTTTATTATCCATTTTAGTTTCCATTGAAGTTTAGTCTGTATTTTATTTGGTTATGTTCTATGTCTAGCCGTGGTGGCCGAATGGTCAATGGCCTGCGACGCAAAGGTCGCAAGTTCGAATCCCGACTGTACAAATGAGTTTTTTCTGAACATAAGTACAGTGATTAGTCACACCACGAGCTTTGCGGTGAAGGAAAACATCGAGAGGAAATCTGCATACATCTGAGAAGTAATTCAAAGGCGTATGAATAGTCGTGCTTGAGTAACGGCGATGGACTCGCCATCTATCACGTTGGCACCTAATATACCTCTGGCGGAAAGTGGGTGTGTGGGTATTTATTACCTATACACCTTTGCCTACCCCTTCGGGGACCCTTGTGGGAAAGCGTGAGGATATTATTATTATTATTATTTATTTATTATTATATGTATAATCTTGCTCGAGTAACGGCGATGTTTTTTTTTTATTTTCTATTTATACAACAAGAGTGGCAAACAAGCATACGCCCCCCCCGGAAAACGGTTACCGCAGCCTCTTTAAGCTTACAATCCGGAGTATCACTTGCGCGTTGCCACTCTGTGTTCGGAGAGTTATACTGTGTTGGCAGCATAATGGGACTCATCCTCTGCTGCCAGCACAATATAACAATCCTCCCCTCTCCCCAAGGAGCTCATTACTGGAAACCTTATTCACCGCGTAGGAACACAACACAATAAATTGTGTTATTTGGCTACGGACTTCTATAAGGTGGAGGTCCTGCCCAAGTCGGGCAGCTCCAAATTCGAACGGGAATACCGTTATGCCCTACCTCTCTTAAACTCGCCATCTATCACGTTGGCACCTAAAATATATCTCTGGCGGAAAGTGAGTGTGTGGGTATTACCTACACACCTCTGCCTACCCCTTCAATGATATATTATTATTTTTATTATTATATAATTAGTAAATTATTCTCTCAAGACAAAGGATGAATTGATTCCTTCGTCTTGAATGAGACTATGATTTTTCTATAAAAAAACATAAAGTGCCATTGACTAAGGTAATCTAGGTGAAACAAGTTTTGATGGTAAATAAATCTTTTGTTTCGAAAATCAACGATAGCTGCGTGTGACCAATTTTTTGTGCTACTAAGTCCATTCCAGAAGTATTTATTTTTATTACAATTTAACGGAAGTAATATAATTACTTGAGAAATATTTTGTAGCCATGTAATGTACATTTCTATACATACACATACGGTAGAAAATGTTTATCATTCACGATTTTCTTTGTTCTTTTGAACAACATTCAGTCATAATTTTCAGCACGTATTACGTCACCTTGTGACAGTTATGTTTTGACATTTTAATGTGCCATTTGGTACAAAGGCAGCTTAATGTCAAACACTTTCGCCTGTCCCAGCAGTGGTAGGGGAATTTATGATTCTAGAGTTACAATTAAGTGCATACGTTTTTAAAATTTTAAAAGAATTGTGCATTTATAATAGAATTTACTGATGTTTAAAAGATACGAAAAACCTGAAATTTATCAATGATAGACGTAAAGCTGTAGCTTTATTGATAACGAACATACATTAGGTAGCCGATTTATTTTACGTGGCACAAGTGTCTATTTCCAATACGTGGCAATCTTAAAGAACCGAGTCGAGGACACCTCCGGAGCCGCCTAACTTATAATAAAGACTTTTCATTTATTATTATACAAAACCACCTTAAAGCCTAAACATTTATAAAAGACTTTAATGCCTGGAGTAAACATTTATTGAAATTACTGAAAACATTTCATCATTAACTAAAGACAAAATACATAAACTTTAAATTGAATGCTTCTTAACTTCACCAAAGTCAATTACAGTTCTAAATTAATTAACCATTATTGTAATTCAATTTCAATCGTGGTAATACGTTTTGCTACTCATATTTCAAGGGATATACATATATTTATTTATTTATTTTTATTAAGGAATAGAAAAACACAGTTACAAATAAATTTGCGATAATGCCTGCAGTAGTATACAACTGTGTCGCAGACATTAACATTTATATCTAGTAAGCGGTATATATATATACCTATATTAAAGGTTTATTTACAATAACAACTATTAACAATATTTACGAAGAACAGTTGAAACTAACTACTTACAGATAAAATATTTGTCCCAAATCGGTGTCCCGAGGCAACGTGCCAAGAAGACTAGCAGCATTGCCACGCTGGATAGCAATGCTGATTCTCTGAGCGAGATATGTTCCAGCCTGCCTGTCACGAGAGGTCTCGATAAGACGGCGCGAGACCTCTTTAAAAAGATGGTGAGCCTCAGGACCCCAAGTAACCCGTACCCATTATATATATATATATACCTATATATATGTCTATATACACCTATATGTATGTTCGCGCTAGTGCGCTCTCGAGTTCCGACATATATATATATACGATCGCGACAGATGGCAAGTCCTCTAATTTAGATTTCTTCTAAATTATAATTCCAGACATAATCCAATCGACCACCACCGATATTCGCCTTAGTGTATGTGGAAAGAAAACCTCTTTACTATAGATAAAGCTGTTTTTCTGAAGTATCGATTTTGAAACGAATCTTAACGGATATCACAAGTGACACAACAGATATCAATAGTTTATGCTAGAAAACAGAAACAATGGATTTAAATGTTTTAAATATATGAATAAAAAATACACTACACCAAATAAAAATACTCACACCTATGTGTACGTATATGTATATGTGTGAAGCAAATATTGTATTTAGGTAGTTATTTAAATCATTATTTATCTGTAACATTTTTGTTAACTAAATCCATACCTATATAAGTGCGACTGTATTAAAATCCTATCTAATTCCTTAAATCTAGCTTCAGTAACCCATTTATCTGGTAACATGTTCGTGCAATAGGTGTATAATTGGCACGGGTATCGAACCTAATGAGCCGTCGGTTAATTGCAGCGGTTTAAATATATCCTAGTTAGGTGCATCGACCGCTTTCGTACTTGCTTTTAGTTGTATAACGCATCTAATGTACGGTTGCGCGTATACAGTTCTTTCTGGAATATAGTAACAATATAGATGCAA
Source organism: Drepana arcuata (assembly GCA_016069955.1). Lineage (NCBI taxonomy): Eukaryota > Metazoa > Arthropoda > Insecta > Lepidoptera > Drepanidae > Drepana > Drepana arcuata. The sequence goes on from JACCPG010000587.1 coordinate 73,746, forward strand.
GCATGCAGTCGTAATGGAATTCCAATAGCAATAAGAGTTTAACTTTATTTTACATTCAAATGTCTAAAGGTCTTGTCTTTTGATGTTTCGTGGATGGACTGGTGATACAAGTAATAACAATGACCAATACAAACGTATTGGTCATTGTTAATTTTAAATTGCATTTTGATATTTCTCTTCGCATTCAGCTAATAATTTTCATTCCCACTGCTTAAAATTACAGATTGAATAACACTATTTACAAACAACCCCGTTTGACTTTGGCTCTTATTCTTATGAAATGACACTTTTATATTAAACGGTCCAAGTATGAGGTTAAAACTTTAACTTATTAACTACCGTACGTCTCTTCTAACACCTTAATCAATTTAAATTACTCGCGAATATTAGTATTCACACACCCACATTCTGCCAGAGATATATTTTAGGGGCGAACGTGACAGGTGGCGAGTCCATCGCCGTTACTTAAGCAAGTTAGGGACTTGGCGTGATGACATGTTTTATTTCGCCGTAAAGCTCGTGGACTCGTGGTGTGACAAATTACTGTACTTAAGCTCAGAAAAACTCATTGGTATAGTCGGGATTCGAACCTGCGATCTTTGTGTCGAAGGCAACTACGCGAACCACTCGGCCACCACAAATATTAGATCATCTAAATCGCTTACTAGTTAATAAAGCGCTATGAAAAATATACATACATACATACATATCATCACGCCAAGTCCCTAACGGAGTAGGCAGAGAGTATAGAGCGCCAGTTCTCTCTAGACTTACATACCTCTTTCGCTTCGTCCACATTCATCAGTCTCTTCATACATGCTCGTCGGTTTCGAGTACTCTTAACGTTCCCGTCCTTCAGAGTCCGATCTATTTGATCCAGGTAGTTGGAACGTGGCCTTCCTCTGCCTCTTCTTGCACACACTTTTGCTTTGCATATCTGTTTCGTCAATCTTTCTTCACTCATCCTTTCTATGTGTCCAAACCAACGTAACATGCCTTTCTTCATCTTTACAATCACGCCCTCAGTCACGCCAGTTGATTTGCGAATCTCTTCATTGCGGATTCGATCTAATATCGTTACGCCGCACATTTTTCGAAGAGATCGCATCTCAGCTGCATTCAAGCTATTTTCATACTTCCTCTGACATACCCAGGATTAAAAAAATCTGCAGGAAAAATATCTGCAAATTAAAATATTTGTATCAACTAACAATTTTGTTTCTTAAATTTATTTGGGAATTATCTGTACAGATGTAATATAAAAAGTATATGGGGTAAAGTCTAAACCGCATAGCGATAAAATTAATCCAATCTCAAGACATTTCCTAGAGAGTTTCCGCTCTCGAAATCCGCAAAGAATTTGTCGTCGGAAAAAAAATGAGAACAGGAAACTCAGTTTCCAACTTTCCTCCATTAGAGGAATCCGGCTGAAAACACGCAATGAGTATTAGGGTCGGTCTGAGCACAGTGGATAAGAAATAGGAATATTAAGGTTTTCTTTATTTCTACAGAATATTTATGCTTTCATTGTAAGCTTTGAAGGCGTAGAAATTATAATTAAATAAAACTTTATGCGTTCTTCTGTTAAACTGTTACACATTCAGATTTAGAACTAACCAATAATTGTTCAATCATTTAAAACGTATGTAGTAACTTCTGATGAACCAAATAAAGTTATTTTCACTAACTAGATACCAGCCTCGGGGACCCTTGTGGGAACGCGTGAGGATATATTATTATTATTATTATTATAGATACCACCAGGGCTCTAGAAAATTGCAGCAAAAATCCTGCACATAAATAGTGTCTCGTTGCAACTAACGTAAGGGTCAGTCACAACACTTTTCTCACAGGCAAGCAAATTAAAAAATATATTTTGTTGCATTCAAGGAGTTATAAAGCAGTATCTATTTGGAACACAGAGTAGTGATGATGTGACATAATGTTTGGTACTACGTACTTGTATTTTTCTTACAACTATATTCTTCGCAAAAGTATTAAAAAACGGTTAACTTTAGAGTACAAAGAATTCAGATAAATTAAACGGCATAGTATTTCTCGCTGTTTTATCTTAAACGTTAATGAGTTTAACAGTCAACCAGACAAACAGACAAATGACAAAGTGATTCTATAATGGTTCCGTTTTTACTAAACGAGAGCCAAAAGTCTAAAAATCATCTGCGTATGTTCGTGCTATCCAAGTCAGTTTGAGCGGCCACCGCATGTTCATTAAACATAAAAATAATGTCTCGCCAACAAAATAAAAGACAATTACTTAAAAAATGTAACCGAAACGGCCGTGTAATGAGACAATTCCAACAATTATTCGAGCAACAAAGGGTCTGCGACGCGCCATTGTGTTTTCGTATGTCACCTGCCTCAGAGTACGTCATTAAACCTTATTAAAGTAATTACCCAGTTAATTCTTGTTTCTACGTGATAGTATCGCTGACTACACGCAAAAAGATTAGAACAACGTGACATAAATGTTTATTGTTGTTTTTAAGATGTAATTGGTGATGTTCCAGAAGATACACAATACATATTTATTACACAACTTTACTTTAATATTGAAGACACGCATTCCTTATATCAAATCACATGCCAGATTATCACATATAAGGAAATATGTAATTGAAGAACAATTATTACAATGGCGATAAAATTGTACCACCGTCTATTTAAACTAAAGTTGATAGTTTATATTCCATTGAGGTTATCAACATAACATTGCATCCTCTTAATTTTCTATTTCTACCAATATTCAAAGTACATATTTGTGAAAAAAAAAATAATCATACCGAAACAGGAAAAATCAGCATACACTGCGAAAAATCGTGACAAAGTATAATATAATTTCATGTCCTTTATATTCTGCGCTGAATAGCCACCTCTGTGGAAGCAGCGGTGTTTTGACTCCTGATGTACACTAGCAATGAAAGTTTATTATTATCGCCAATCGGTGCCACCGCGAGCCATAAAACAGCAAATATTCTGCGATCTTTATCATCAATTGTCAAGTTGCATGCATCAGCAACGTCATCCATAACTGTGGATAATTGATAAGATCTAGCGAGGAAATGTCACTCGACTATCAACTATAGACTTACAAATATATCAAACAGATTTCGCAAAACATTTTACCTATATCATATTATAGGCTCGAGAATATAATACACCCAATATAATACAATTAAGATTGGTCAAAACTCAGATTACACAGATAGGGTTAATGAAATAAAGTGAATAGAAATCCTATCTACATTTCACTAAGAACCATAACACAAGCACCCAAAGCTCCGTCTAAGGTCCCGGAACTAATTCATTGAATACAACCTGTAATACAAGTTGCGATAATTTATGCCAATACTTATGAAGGATAGCTCGATGTCACGCGATTGCAGTAAAACCTGCCCTTATAAAATCAGTTTAAGGACTGCACTAAATAAAACGCAATGAATATAAATCATGGTTTATCTAGCCAACGGGCGTTTATTGAACGATATTACTCTTCATAGCATAAAATATAGAGTTCGTTTTACATGTAAGAGGTGGAATATATTTGATTCTATACATTCATATTGATCTCGGTAATTTTAAACTTGAGATTGAAATGAATCAACATTAATTCAGTTAAATGCATAGTTCTTAATACTCGCAGGCTACGAGTAAAAAACTGTGTACTACATTAAAACTGGGCTTACAAAAGTGTGAATAAAGAAAGGATTTATTTTCACGAGCGATACATAGTTAAAACTCGAGTAGGAAAACAAAAAAATATGAAATATATTATTTTTTTCAGTATCCACACACAAGTTATCAGAAGTCTAATAAATTTAGTGTTTTCTTAAATTTAGAAATATAATTATTTCTTATAATAATATATGTATAAGTATTACAAATACCATATTTTCTTAAAAAATAACTGTTATACATAAAAGCTTTGCATTGAAACCGTTCAATTGTATTGATTTATGGGATGTCTACGAGTGGGCGGTGATATGTGACCGCTCTACTGTCTTCCTCTTAGATACGAGGCCACGTTACCTTTAATGTATTAAGTGAACGTACTGACTAAATCTATAGCTAGTATCTCCATAGAATAAAATAAATTAACTGGAAATGCAGGGCACATCTTTTGTTAAAGATTTACTTTGTCTACTCATCCAAGGACTACCCTATTGCACAATACAATTTTCTTTGACTTCCACTTCCTGACTATAACAGCATTATCTAGGTATAATATATTAACGTGAGTTTGCTTATGTGTCGCTATTTCACCTATAAACAGGCTCTGCCTAAATAGAGTAAAATTATTGAAACCTGGTTTCTGGTTAGAAAACCTGATTTTACAGAACATAGCCGAGTGGTTCGAGTATTTGTCTGCGACACAAAGATTGCAAGTTCGAATCCCGACTGTAGCAATGAATTTTCTGAACCAAGTTAATCAAGTCAGTATTTATTGTATTTCCTTAACAATAGAGCTCCATCCACCATAAAGCTAATTACACAATGTGTAATTCGGGAAGTATGCTGTACCGGACGTAACGAAGGCTGTATATTGTATGTGAACACCATTTGATCTGTCGTGACACCATTCCGGACAATGCCAGCCTACACAAACCAATGACTGCACCGGAATCACCAAGTTGATGCGTAATAAAAAGATATAAATATTTTTATTCTGTTTCGAATATAATTTAAGAGATCCTCCGTGGGAAAATTGATGTTTCCGAACTGCAATAACCCCACAAGAATATTTCCTGACAAATTACAAACGCAGTAGGAAAAAAACACAGTTTATGCCCGCGAGCCTCACATTTGCACACGCAAAAACCACATAATCTCCTGTACCGTGAACATGATACCTTTCGTGCTTATGCCTTCCCTCTACCCGTTCCTGGTTGTTAATGACAAAAATATCGAAATGCTTGGAGTACCGAAATATATAACCGTACTTATGCTTTACATACATCATCACGCCGAGTTCCTAACGGGTAGGCAGAGAGAATAAAGCGCCAGTTCTCTCTAGACTTACATACCTCTTTCGCTTCGTCCACATTCATCAGTCACTTCATACATGCTCGCCGGTTTGGAGTATTCTTGACATTCCCGTGTTTGAGTGGATCGATTTGATCTAGTATGCTTTAATTACAATAATTAGTTTGCAGCCCCGCACTAGATGATACGATGAATTAAATAACAGTCAATTATATAACTCCCGCACTTATGAACTCGAAACCCGTGTTTATGAACTCTATCATTTTCAAACGAAATTAAAACAATATGAAAACAAAAGTTCTGTAATGGAAAATATACCACTACTGGAAAATATCCCTAAAGTTTAATTGTACTCAATGCTCCTGTGTCATAGCCAACAGAAATGTATCCTGAGAAAACAATTTCTTGTACAGGTGCTACTTAAAGGTAGAGTAACGAGTAACGAGGAAATTATATGTGTGCCTCAAAGGAAAAGTTAATCAGGTTCCATGACCTTTTTGACGACCGACAAAAAAACTAGTTCATAGTGCACAAGCCTAAGTACTCTTAGGTAGACGTCTAAAGTCCTCTATTCTCAAAGCGCTTCCCGGAAGTGATCGGCTGGTCAGGTTTATTACTCTGAGCGAAATGTTGGTAAGGGCGGGTCGGCTCATTTCCATACAAGTGTCTGGGATATTACCAAGAAGGGCGAGAGCTTTGGTATGAAATTGGGCGTTCGTTTGAAGATAATACAGCCGGTGGTATATGTTATATCCTTACAACTTATAAGGATGTGTATGTAATTGTGGCTCACATCACAAGAGCTCCTGAAGTGAACTGGAACAAACAATATTGCGAGATCGATCGCCAAAGGCCTGTACGAATTATTTTTTTCTTATTGAGTATAGTGATAGGTGTTTTACGGTGAAAGAGCACATTATGAGGAAATCTGCATATTATGTTTGGTAGAAATTTAAAGACGTATATCATGCTTTATAAGCGGCGATGGACTAGCCATTTGTAATGTAAAAAACATATGCGTTCGCCCTCGTGAAGCCGCGAAGATGTGTATAGAACTCAAATAATGGTTCCAAGTCTGCACATGAATTCTTTTCAAGTGGATGTTCTTCAGTAAAAACCACTTTTCCGTATAAAACATACAAAGCTCATACGGCAACCTTTTGGGTACAATAAAATACTAATACATCATCATAATGGACACACTGTTGCGGTACATTTACAAGTTACATACATGCTGGTTCAGAGCTCATATCCTTATAGTACACCTACGTACTCTACGGAACATTTCGCGTACTTGCGAATAAATTATGTTATAGCAGGTACATCCTCCGAGCGTTGTAATAATGTAAACCGTAGCGTAAGGGAGGTCTATGTTAGTATCAGACAAGTACCCCGGCTACACCTATGCTACGAGCAGCAGTAAGTAAATTAACTGACGCTTATATGCTCATACATTCAGGCTGATTAAATTTATTTTAATAATAATATACATAGTACGTGACTCATGCAACACTAATAGCAAATCAATTTGGCGAATCAAGGCGAAGTGCAGGCAAATTCATATAAAGAGTCTGGATGCAATATAATAATGCAAAACCTTGAAATTCGGGAAAAGTTGACGATGTATTACATAATTCTAGTATAGATTCTACCATAATTACAGGTTTTCCGAATAAATGAAGCTCACATGCCTGACGATTGTGGGAAGATACTGTTATATCATGATGTTCACGAGATATAATGCAGTCACTTCGGAATAGCAGTCGCTGTAGCTTCGGTGTGTACAGTTCTTTATGAATAAATGTTGAATAATTTGATCCATCACATGTTATTATACTGTTACTTAGTTTCTTTGTTACTTGAAAGCCGATGTATCTACATAGACGCCGATTTAAAACAGCAAAATTTATAGCACGTCTGCGTAATCTCTTAAAGCCTCGACAATAAAATATGAAGTAACGAGAAATTTCCGTATTCTAAACCACAATTTATCGATCTTTTCAAACATTGCTAATAACGTAAGAGATCGGTCAATGTTATCGTTCCTGAGTAAGTCTGTAAAAAAACTATAACCTACTTCCAGTCGAAAATAAAATGGATTAAGATGCCGTTATCAAGTCAACAAAGTGGCCTACGATACCGGATCGCACCTTTATAGTGCCCAATGTCGACTTGAAAGGTGAAGCTCACGCAATGGAAAGCCGAGTGTACACTGAGCCATTTAGACATCATGAATTCAGTTTATAGGCCATTCCTTTGCCATCCCACTATCGGTGCGGGCGCCGCGTTAAATTTTACGATGCAGCCTCATTTGCGATACTGTTCCTCATTTTCGTCTCCAGAATTCAATAATCGACCCCATTTCATTTTTGCTTTGAGCTATCTTGTTGATGTTTTGTAAAATAACCAAATGTTTCCATGATAGAACAACCACTGTTACGCAGTCAGACCAATGTAGTCCAGTGTTCACACTCGCGTCAAAATTTCAGTTATCAACTATGTATATCTTGTCACACTAATTGATTCTAGCCTTTTTGGCATCCCCATATGCTGGCATAGTTTTGTTTTATTACAATTTAAATATGCTTAGTTATTTAATTAATTGTTATATATTATTATATGTTATATGTTATTATATGTTATAATATAATAAAAATAAATAAATAATAATAATAATATGTTATATATATATATATTATTTGATATTATAATTGGAGTTTTTTATTTAATTACATACATATCATCACGCCAAGTCCCTAACGGGGTAGGCAGAGAGTATAGAGCGCCAGTTCTCTCTAGACTTACGTACCTCTTTCGCTTCGTCCACATTCATCAGTCTCTTCATACATGCTCGTCGGTTTCGAGTACTCTTAACGTTCCTGTCCTTCAGAGTCCGATCTATTTGATCCAGGTAGTTGGAACGTGGCCTTCCTCTGCCTCTTCTTGCACACACTTTTGCTTTGCATATCTGTTTCGTCAATCTTTCTTCACTCATCCTTTCTATGTGTCCAAACCAACGTAACATGCCTTTCTTCATCTTTACAATCACGCCCTCATTCACGCCAGTGGATTTGCGAATCTCTTCATTGCGGATTCGATCTAATATCGTTACGCCGCACATTTTTCGAAGAGATCGCATCTCGACTGCATTCAAGCTTTTTCATACTTCCTCTGACATACCCAGGATTCGCTGCCAACTTAATTAAAACTGAATATTTAAAATAAATAAAGAAAAAAATTGTGTACTTATGAATAAATTATTTACTTTATTGCTTTCCCAAAATACAACATGTTTTTTCCGAGACACCGAAGGAATGTCTTGCACCCAGCTGAGCGCTCTGCGAAAGCTGGTGGAAAGCCTTCTGTCAATGGGAGTTAATGGCTCTTTGAAGAAATAACTTCAATAATTAACATTCACTGAGCATATTTTTTCTTCTCCAAAAATATATAAAATGCAACATACCCCATAACCTTATTTTATTCATAAAGAACTATTTAGGTACGTAGGAGAAAAGGGTATATTAAGAAAGTTCCACAATTACACTACCATTAGTAGGTTTATTGCATTCAACAAATATGTTAACGGCGAACTATTTCATGTGTGGGTGTATCGTTCGAGAAATTCGATGCGTCTGTGACTCGAGGGCCAATGGCAGATGTGACAAGATACACCTTCATATTTCATGCAGAAAATAATGATATACGTTCTCGTACATACTGACTTTAACACGTAACGCTTGTCAGGTACTCATTTTAAAGTAGCATAATTTGGTCTTATAATCCAATAATATCTACAAGTCTCAGGTTTAACAATATAATTTATTATTTTATTGTATTTATGTATTATATTATAATACCTATATACCTTATTGCATAACAGTATAGGGCACAGTACGAGATAACGAGAGCGTAAGGATATATAGATAGTGCCATCCACGAAGACCTTATAGTGTAAGTGTCTTTCCACTAATGTTTGAGTATTGTCGGTACACCCTGATTACCTATGACAGTACACGCACACTACAATTCATAGACTTGGTTAGTACACCCATCATCCCGCGAGCCCCTCGACTAGAAATTGGTGGGGCGCGTCTTCGTGGATGACACTATCTGTAGCATAGATTAACGGGTAACAAAAGGTGCTCTTATAGCTGAAGCTATCTGATCTCTTCCTTGCAACCGTAGCACCGTAGGGTGCTAAAGACGGGAGATAATACAGGTAAGAGGATGAAGGTAGAAGTGGTAGTGCACTTAAAGTGGTAGTACACTGGGTTACTTAAATTTTACTTCAACTCCTTAGTTGAGGTAAAATTCAAGCAGGTACCCCAATGATTTAAGGACAAGTTACAATCGTACCCCTCGAGTTTTATCTGGGGCGACTGAACACGCCTTAACTGTAATCCTAATTAATTAGATACTGGATGTAGCCAAGCGCAACACAAACTTAACAATCCTACTGTACATTCAAAAATAAACTCTAAGGAAGCATGATAGTGTGGTTAATAAATGCATCACAAAATTGGGTCGTTCCGCTATGCCCGGTTAATGTAAATAAGGGTTGTAGTACCAGCTGTCCAGTAAATGTCGTGCCTAAGTATTATTTGGTGGTCAACCTTATCATGCCCTGTACTTGAGGATTCTAAGATATCACTAATTATGTATAACGAACCCACCTGATATGGCGTATGGAAACAGCTCACAACTAGGTTACATGAGTTGTTACTGTAGCATAGTAATAGCCATAAGCTATGCATAGCTAAGCATACCAGTATACATATATCAGAAAGGAAATATTATGCATGTTTGAGAGCCGTTCCTGCTGAGTAAATTGAAGAGTCATCTGCGAAATCAATGCTGAGTAGATTATTGAGTTTTAAGTTATCTTAAGTAGAGTGATTTATCACACCATGGCCTTGAGATAAAGGAAATCATCGTAAAGAATATTCGCATACGTTTAATAAGAAATTCAGAGACATATGTACAATCGTGGTTGAGAAATCGTCCATTTATCTGGGCACCTAAATATATCTCCAGCGATAAGAGGGTGTTTTGCACCTCTACCTCACTTTTGGAGGCGTGTAGGAAAGTATGAAGATATATTGTGTGAACTAGAATATCGGAGTAGCGACAGCCCCGCTGTCTGCCACGTTGACACCTATTTACGTCTGTCTTCCTACCTTGAGCCGGGGAGGAACATTCAGCTGTCAACCAGTGCTATACGAGTATGTGGTATCCACAAGATTTTTTTTTTTTTTAATTTATTTAATCTTACTAACATCTATCATTACAGGTTTCCCCAATGCGATAGTGTAGAACAAAATCTTAAGGTCCATATCCAACATATCCTATTTCGATTTAGGTCACTAAATATATTTTGAGTAAAGCAATGTTAATGAGGCTAAGCCACCATGGCTCATAACAAAGTTGTGCATAACTACTTAAGATCTTTCCGGGGTCGTCGAACTGCGCCCACGTCTTAACGGACAACTAAGTCAATATGCATAGTTACTGCAGTAGTTTCCTGTGTGGAAGATTGGCTTTCTCTTTTTTGGATACTACGAAATTAATAAAAGTTCTGACAAATTGATTTAACGCATATAAATATAATACCAAAATTAGCTGTAACTAGGATTTTTTTCTATTTCATAATGGCAGAGCGTAAATGTTTATTTCTATTTATCGCCACAAGGTGCAATATGACCCACATTTTACAATATATATGCTGAGTATGTCGCCGTTTTGAAACAATGGATTTATTCACCAATTGCCTTAAAGCACGTAAATGCAACTAAAATAGAAACAATTCTTTTTTTTTTTATATTGGATTACATCCATAACTTTCTAATTATATTTTTTAATTTCTCCGACACTTTCCCATATGTGTCACCAAAACCTGTTTAGCTGACGTTATTGAATGACGTCACCATCGCGAGCGCAGTCTTATGGACATTATTTATTAAGCCCTATTTCACATGACTCACAATGAATCATTATCTTGATAATTATTACCTTAACTTGCCATGGCATTTATTTGATCGTGATTTAGACCTTAATAATGTGGCAATAAGGGTTTTGGTGTAAGTGATGGGGAAACAAGTTATGAACCCGGGACTACACGCGACGTCGTCACAAGCCACGCAGCGCCGGATTGTTTTAATGTAATGACAACCGAGTTGACTTACATCATTTTCTATTTAACTACATTAAAGAAAAAGCATTAATAATTAAATACACTTATGACACTCAATTGAACAATCCATATACGTACCTATGATACAATATAATATCATACTGGCCTCTTTATTATAAACGGTAAATTAAATTTCTATTAGAAATAAGAATTGTATGATTGAGAAGTTCCAATGAGTTTCAGAGTCCACATTAATGGATTGGCGAATAGACTCAGCTCTGCAGCATTCGCGGTAAGAAAAATCAGACACTTGACTGATATCAACACAGCCCGTTTAGTTTATTTCGGCTATTTTCATAGTGTCATGTCTTACAGCATTCTTTTATGGGGTAATGCTGCAGACATTGGATCAATTTTTGTGCTGCAGAAGCGGGCTATTCGTGCAATTTATAGCCTTAGACCTCGTGATTCTCTCAGAGAATTATTCAAAGAAATTGACATATTGACCGTGCCATGTCAATATATATTACAAAATGTGTTATATATTAGAAAGAACATTGTAAAATATAAGAAAAATAGCGACTTGCATATATGGAATACACGTAATAAAGATAAACTCCATGTACCTTCAGCTAGATTGCATAAAACTAGCAACTCATTTGTTGGGCAAGGTATACGCTTTTTTAATAAGCTACCGCAGAAAATAATTGAATTACCTTTTGTAGAGTTTAAAGCTGTCATTAAAAGTAAATTAATACAAAAAGCTTATTATACAATATCAGATTATTTGAATGATGGCCATACATGGAAATGAATTGCTCCTCTTATACAGAGTTTATATGTTATTTAATCTTTTTCTACCCCTACGTAAAAGGGAACAAATGTTAAAAGAGAAAACCGGGGAGTTTGGTTCGCCGTTTCTTCTCCTGGCGGGTATTTTTCTTGGAAACGGTGGTAACTTTAGTTTTTGTTAAGTATATGACGTTCAATAAGTGTTCCCTGTGTCCCTTACGTTGAATAAAATATTTTGATTTTGATTTTTGATTTGATTTTTGAGTTTCTGATCGGCAAGAAAAGTATATTCTCAGACACGCAGTCACTCTGTGTGTATCAATCTTTCTACTCCAGGGAAATTATACGAAGCTCATTTTGTTATTAGTACACAAGTAACTGACCTTCAGCAATAAATTATCGATAAAGAAAGTAATTAGAAGTACATCTAGCTAGGCCTATAGACTTCAGTGGTCACATATAATTAATCGGGTTACATGCTTGGTTGTCAAGTTTGTAAGCCAAGCCTACCAAGGGTGACCAGCTTCAATGAGCGTTTATATAAAGATTCTTGCCTCACATTGAATTCCCGTAGCTTAAATTCAGAACTGTATAACATAAAAATATTTTCTTCAAACACCCAACTTCGCAACAGTTCTCTAACGCGTTTGACATGAGAGCATGTCTCTAATTCATGACAGCATGTCAATGTAATAATTTTAAGGGAAAGACGATCCGTGAATCGAGGTAATAATATGGTCTTTCTGAAGCAAATACAGAAAACAAATTAGCACTAACTCTTATAACGTACGACGTTGGTGGCTTCGCAAGCCACAGCGTTGCGATGCTTCGAATTACAAAAACGACGGAACCGGAGTTCGTTAATTAGCAGACGACATTCTGTACACCGTTTAACAGAATACAATGCACCTACCTACATATACACATGAGTAAAATCCAGTCAAGATTTATGGAAATTCTCTTGATGTCTTGATTTCTGGAAAATTCTCTTGATTTCTGGAAAATTTTATGTCTTGATTTCTGGAAAATTATCTTCATGTCTTGATTTCGGGATCTGTGAGACCTATACCAAAAATATTTTTGTTGCTTAATGCACAATTTGGGTGAATATCACAGCGTTGGCTTACGCTTACTGATTAAATTTTCTGCCGACCATGTTGTGCTTGGTGCAAACAAAATTAAAACATTATTTTATATACATATAATATACTATTAGTAGTAATAGTTTTAACACTAAATCTTCGTATATAACATGACACGAACTTTTTATGCTCTGTGTAAAGAAGAATTATTTTTTACAAATGACATCGTTACTGCCAAAAATAGCGAATACAGCTACAATGAAACGAACTACCGTGTTACGACCTAACAATTTGTCAACTGCGTCGCAATGAGAGCTGCAAAGAGGATCCATAACTCTTCTGTCTACAAAATTAACAGACTGCCAGCGAATTGGATAGCAGTTGTCAGTTTCACGTTTGCCTAAAACTGATGGCGGGCTGGTAACCTACAAATAAAAAACACCATTAGTTGACCTGAGCTGATCTGAATATCTGATGTGTAAGGCAAGGTGCCCAGAAAATATGAGAAACATTGCGACAATACGTGTTTCCTTTTATGTATATTAAAATTGCAAGTTGCAAGGTTTATAACTCTGATTTGCAAGTCCCAAATCATAGTATGTAATTGTTTTTTTTATGGAAATTGGTTATAACATATGCCCGCAAGAACAAACACTGTTCTTTAAACTATTCTGAAAATGAAAAAAAATCTAATTGTTTGATCGAATCGAATCGAATTTTAAAAACGTATGAAGCACAATAACTCCTAAACTCTATTATATAATCAGAACAAAGAACAACAATTACAATTATGGGCATATTAATTGCACGCATCACATACGATGAATGCAACAATTTATTATATTCCTGTTGTTCTTTAATTGGCCTCAATTATGGACACAGTGTCTGCAGTTGGAAAGCGCTTATTCCATTGTAGTCCCATCTACAGATATCCACGAGACCAAATTACCGCCTGTTTTATCTCAGGCGTCCGTTTTATTATAATCTCCTCACTTGTGTCATCTGTAGTTAACTTTAAATTAGTGTAAGCTTTCTTCATCACTAAATTCATTTAGACTGTCTGCACAAATTGCAGCTGATCCTTTGTTGGTCATATTAATTTAGGTTTGTTATTCCAGTTCGTGAAAACAGTCACTGTTTGCAGAGCGTGGGCAGTGTAAAGCGCGCAAAACCCATGCTGGATTTCGTCGGAGGGATGACGGACTAAATTATCTTTTAGATACATATCATCACGTCTCACGGGGTAGGCAGAGGTTATTGCCTAATAAGGTAATAACCCAAACCCTGTGCACAAACAATCCCGACCTTTTGATATCAGTCAGTATTTATAAACATTATGAATTTAAAACTGTGAATTTACTGTTACCGACCGCATACTCATTCCAGCTTCGTGGACCAAGTTACAGCTTTAAGTCAGTAAACTGAATGAAGTACTCGATGATTTTGAGATTTTAACATAATATTTTATAACTCGTAAGAAACCAGTCGACATGTTTTAAGCTTAACATTGTTTGGACGCTCTATATTTAAGTATGACTGAATGTATTATAATTAATTATTCAATACATAATATATTTTCTCATAGAAAGCTAAAACACTTAATTTCTTTATGTACTTGGTTTGTGTGTGCTATTGCAATTGATTAAAGAGGTAAACAAACTAAAACGAGTATAACAAAAAGGTTAAAACTAAGCTAATTCTGTAAGTGAGTATATGCGATCAATACCCGAAAGGGGAAAACGAATCACTCGGAAAAATTGGTGTACTGGTAGAAGGTTTGCTTTTAACAATATTACATGAGGGAAGGTACGGCTCTAGGATGCTACAATTTTCTGTAAGAATTAATTTAAGATTAAAAAACATTAACATATGCATTTAATCAATCTTGAGGTGGATTAAAATACACCAAGTACTCCAAAATTTGCACTAGAATGCAGATTTTTAGTAAATATTTCACATTACTACTTATTACGAATATTTTATTAACGTAGTTTGGGAATTTGTGCATGTAATTCTGATATTTGGACAGAATGAGTGAAGAAAGATTGACGAAACAGATATTCTAAGCAAAACTGTCATAGAGGAGAGCGCAGAGGAATACCGCGTTACAATGACATAACTATTACCGATATTAAACCGTTCAAACACTCAAGGACGTTCGAAGTCAATTGTACTCGAATCCGGCGAACATTTCATAGATAGGGCAGATGAATATATACAAAGCGAAAGCGTTCTGTAAGTCTAGAGATAACTGGCGATTGACTATCTCAACCTACCACGTATTTTGTAGCATACAAAAGAGTTTGATTATGTGTTATATTATCTAGTTATATTTAGATTATCATTCTATTTAGATATCTATTAGGCATTTTATATTCAAGCGTACGTAATGACAGCGTTATTCCGCGCTTAACTTAATTTATGTATAATTTATACACATTCAAAACCAATAAACCCGAAGGGGTGGATAGTAGTGTGTATGTAGTACACACCTCGAAGATATATTTTAGGTAAAAACAATATGACAGATGTCACCATCTGTGTTTCATCAATGTTTCTTAAGTGCGATTATCCATACGTCTTTGAACATCTTCTCAAACGTATGCAGGTTTCCTCTTAAACATAAGTTCTCTCTTGAAAATAAGTTCAAACAAAATCATTTGTCTGGAACCACTTAACATAACGGCACCAAAAATTTATTAAAATAATCTGATTGGAAACCTCTTAGAATCTTGAATACATCATTCATACAATAATAATTCTTGTTATAACTATGGAATTCTCATAATAATGCCACGAAAATTGGCGCAGTTTTGAAATACTCCTTATTATCATCTGCCGTAGCTGTAGGCGATTATCGAGTGGTCTGTAATTCTCAAGATGGAGGCCTTAAGACAAATGGTCCTTCGAGCAGCAGATGTGGATAATTGGGATAAGTGATAGACAATTACAACGAGGGTCCAAACTTGTGGTTCAGCGACAATGTAGAAAGATTATAGTCCTGAAAATATATCAAGATGTCTAACCCCAATAACTTCTTGGTAATGCGATTTTGATCCCGAAATACAGATTAACAAAAACGAGTAAGTCATTTATACGCTTCATTTATAGTCATTCAAATAGTAAACGCTTTTACAACAAGCTGCCAAAGTCAGTTATAGAACTGACCGATGTAAAATTCAAAAAAATTATCAAACGTGTTCTGATAAAAAAGCATATTATAAAATCAAGGACTACGTTGAAGATAAAGAAGTTTGGCTCTAGTTCTTCGTTCGTATTCGTGTATCGTTCTTCTGCGCATGCGGCTTCTTTGGTAGCTCATAAACGGCACAAATTTGTGGATGTCTCTAACTATTCTGAATCTTTTTCTTTTCTCAATTCGGGATTTTTTTACAATAATAATTTTACTTTTTTTATTTTAATTTATTTCATATCTTGACCAGAATTAGTTACAGTACTGATGACAATATCTGTGACACTTGTTTAATTTGTCCAATTTGTGAATGTGAGAACATTGTAGGCTTTGTAGATTCTTAGATCTTGCTAACATTTTTATAATTATCTTGTTTTATGTATGCTTTGTATAGTAAGCAACGACCTATTGTCGGGCCTACGTTGTTCCCCCATACTTGGCTACTATTCCTGTAACGAAAAAAAAATTGTATATGCCTAATGATTTGATAAGAGTAACCATGGAGTTTCTTGCCGGTTCTTCTCCATGGAAGCGACCAACCCGAACCGTGCTTCTTTTTCGACGTTTTATAAGTGCCCACTTGGGCCTATGTGAAATAAAAAGGTTTTGATTTTGATTTTGATGTTCAGTCTTTACTGTGACAAATGTAATGAAACTTAGTTCTAGGATATTATGGAAGTCTTATACTGCATAGTTAGCTTGCCATAGCATCTTTCCTGAAACACAATTTTTTTTCTTCGTGTTTCTACGTGAGTATGTTTGAGTATAAATCTGAATCAATGTAGTATATGTTATACAATATAGTATGTAATATATCATCAAAATCATCCCCACCCAAAAATGATATTAAGCAAACCAATAACTTTACTCAAGGTAATTACGAACCAAGTCTAAAGCAACAGTTTATTCGCCCTCACAAATAAAGTACCCCAATTCTTGTATGGTATTTTAACTAATAGATTTAAACCTTAGATTGTATATAGATAAAGACGGCTATTAATATTCGGTAACGCTAGCTCTGACCAACTACCCAACGCGTCAGTTGAGAGCTTAATAACATGTCATTATTTTGTCCCTATGTTACCCCCGGCCATCCGACTCCGTTAAACATGTTTAAGAACTGAATAATTGTTATTATTAAGCACGTAATTAGGATACCAAATGGTGTTGCTGTTGAATGAACAAGTAAAGAGGAAGATAATTTAATATTTCAATATAGGTACTTCGTGTGTTGAAAGGATATTAAATATGTTCTTTAATTATTTTTTTAATTGTAGATTGAGAAAGATTTTGTATAATTGTGCACTGATAAAAACATATTTGTTCTAAATTCGCATATAGGTATTATAGGTATTTAATATTTGAATCCTAATCCTACTCATGAATACAGAATCAAGTTATAAAACTTTAATATTATCATTCGCAAAGCAATTGGCATGAACGAAACGACGGCGTTCCGCACCGACGGCTGCGATAATTAACCCGAAATTCTTAATTGCGTTGCTATTGATTTGGGCGTAAATTTTCTTAATTTCAAAACGAGCTCAAGTTTTTTGCTCCCTCTTCGAGATCAAGGTTCTAACGACTCGCCATAATGCGGGTGATTCGGAAATATTTCGCGATATTTATCGAGCCCGAGATAACTGGGTAGAAATTATGACATTTTAAGAGTTCTTATCGATGGACGTTTAATCAAGCCTTTATATGCTTTTGTAAAATATTCTTATTTTAAATAAATTAGCTTAAACGATTATCTTATCGATGCATGTCGCTTATCTTTT